>ML326588.1:0-17804 GCA_005239505.1 Nicotiana paniculata | reverse complement strand
GGGACGGGGAAGGGGGACCAACTAGAAATAAGGAAGTCATGTAGGACAAAGTGCCACACATACTTGAAAGTTGAAACCACATTAACCTCGAAAATCTTAGCTCTGTAGTTTTAGATTGTGCTTGAAGAGGGTTGTAGGCTTCAGCCTAAGAGAGAGGGCTTGGTTATGGATATGCCTCCTATCTTAGAAATGAATCGGGTTGTTTGTACTTTGAACTAGTTATAAGCGTTGTATGCTTTCCATTTTGGCTACCTGGGTTTAATCGTTTGGATGGCATCAGAATGAAAATGAAGAAGGTGTTTGGGCTAGTTGCTAAATGTTTGTTCTGTTATAGTGTTATTTCATTATGTGTCATTTGTAAACGAAGCAAGCTTCAATTTGGATCGGGCGATCGGCTAATTTCAAATACTCCCAAGTGTGTGAAGATTTTAACCTAGCAAACTCCATTGTTTATATGTGGACTTGACAGTAGTGAGCCACATATCACAAACCTAAGGGTTTCATATTGACACTACAATAGAGAAAAGCTGAAATCCATTGAAATGGTTACTGAAAGCTTCGATGTTAACCATGAGAGCGACTTTTAGAGTTTATGCATGCACACTGGTATATTTCTCTGTAAATATTTGGATTTCAATACATTGAATCCAGAAGGAGCTTGGATAGATTGTTGAATATTCTTTCCTCGGACTGACGTAGTTTTTCTTGCTTATTCTAGTCGTGCATATAGCATTTCATGTATTCTAGTTATTCCTTGAGTCGAGTTCATATGACAACAAAAATTGTGAGAAGCTGAAATTCATTCAAAATGGTTATGGCCTTGGGAAGCTTTCATGCGAGTTACAATATTGCATTAATTATGCATGCAAAATGACGTATTTCCTGTAAGCGTATGAATTTCAAATCAGTTGATCCCAAAAGGTGCTTCTTATCATTTGTTCTTCTGTTAACTTTTCATAACTATATTCCCCACATAAGATATAATCATGTCTATTAGGACCTAATTGAAATGTATCATCGAACTGAATAATCTTCTTTATTATCTTATTTATTCTGAGTCATAGGGAGTTTGAAGGATTGGTTTGAGTTAACAAAAGTCTCTATGAATGAGGCCATTTTGTAGTGATTCAGTTTTGATGCACTGAATCAGTCAAATTGCATTGCATGGACAAGTGACAATTCAATGTCTCTTTGTTTTGTCTGTGCTATTAGGGTCGTTTGGTAGGAGGTATTAGGAAAAATAATGAAAGCATTAGCTCTATGCATTACTAATACCTTGTTTGATACATCTTTTCAACTTGTTTATAACTAATACTTGTATTAGTTATACATCATACTTGACATTATCCTATGCATAAGTAATGCATAGAAAACCATGGCATTAGTAATACCAAGGCTTTAATGCATGCATTAGCATGGTTAAAGACAAAATTGTCCTTAAAGTTCCTTAAAGCTAGAGAATATGGAGGGCATTTTTGTAAGCAACTATTTTTCTTAAAAGTTATGCAATGAATTATAATTTTAATACACCACACCAAACAGTAGATAAGAAATAATATTTGCATAACTAATGCTTGCATTGCTAACCCATGCATTACTGATCCATGCATTACTAATACACCTTATTCCGCACTATTCTTATACACCTACCGAACGACCCCTAAGTGAGAGATTTGTAACCCATAAGAAAATGTGGCATTTCAACAGGCCAAGTGACAATTTAATCTGTTCATTTTGTCTCTGGTACGGCTACCTTCTCTTGAGCGAAGGTCTATCGGAGACAACCTCTCTACCTGCATTAGGTAGGAGTAAGGTCTGCGTCACACTACCCTCCCCAGACCCGACTTGTGGGAGAAAACTAGGTTTGTTGTCGTTGTTGTTTTGTCTCTGCTACAAGTCAGTGTAATCTGTGATCCAGTAAAAAGTGTGTCGATATGCACCAGATAAACATCCATGACAGGTGCTTTTGATGCTAGAGAAGTTTCTTCCGGCAAACCTATTACAACACCAAAAAGAAAAGAAAGATTTAAATACCATGAGAAATTTGGCGGTCAATTACTTTCACTAAAGAATTCTGTTTGAGTTAGGTGTATCACTAAAGATGAAAATAGTTTTGTTGAAGCTGACAAAAGGATAAATAGAGAAAGGATGGGAATACTGTACATTGCTTCTTTACAAGGACCAGAGCTCATGACGCTTTCTGGACCCTGTGAGGGCAAATGACTTCGTAGGTATCACTAAGAAGTGTAATTTTAATGATAAAACTCACTTCAATGCGGTTCTTTAGGTTCCCCTAATATCCTGTTGCCGATTAAGCAATATACTAAAGATGCTGAAAGTCAGAATGGTGAAACAAGGACCTAGGTACTGAGGATGCCAACTTGGGGCTCTGAGCACAAACATTCGACTTTAAATTTAAATTCTGAAATAGGTTTGAATCCAATGTTGGTTACAGGTGACATCCAGTTTGATCCAAACATGTGGGGGTCTGGGGAGAGTAATCTGTACGCATACCTTACCCCTACCTAATGCAGGTAGAGAGGTTGTTTCCAATGTTGGTTACAGGTGAGAGATTGATATTAAGTTTGCATGTGCTATGCTAGTTGGTTACACTGCAACGAAAATAACCTCGTGCGTATAGTGTGTTTTTGTTTCAAACTGAGAAGATTGTGATTGTGAGTTGCGACACGTTGGCTCTAGTCTGACATGATTTTTCTTTGCTGTTTTTTGCTTTGAACTTTTTGCAGATTAGACGTCGAAAAGGTTGTGAATGAGCAAGAGAGTTTGGAAAAGAAAGAGTTGGCTGTGTTTTCAATCAGCTTATCTTTTGCATGTATTGCAATTCTTAAGTTAGTTTCAGAGAGATTCCAAACAGCATTTCAGACAGGCCGAGGTTGGACGTTGATTCTTGTTAGCAGCAGCCTAACTGCATTTGTCACATTGCTATATAGCTAATATATATACTAACCTCATTGCTAGAAAATGTTATACTTGTAGAAACTTGTTCACTCATAGTGAAAACCTTAACTGAATAGAAGCCATTTATAGAACTTTTGCCTTTGGATATCATGGACTGTTGTACTTAAAGGTGCACTAATATTGACTATTTTGGGAGTAATGGTAAAGTTGTCTCTGTGTGACCTACAGGTCATGGGTTCGAGCAGTTGATGCTTGCATCAGGGTAGGATGCTTACATCACATCCCTTGAGGTGCAACCCTTCCCCGAACCCTGCGTAAAAGCGGGATGCTTCATGCACCGGGCTGCCGTAATATTTACTAATCTTGTTTCTTCATGTTTCCCTTATTCTTGGGAGGATTTCGTCTAGTGGCAAGAGCGCATTACGTGATTTTTGGCCTAACAATTTCACTATATTGCCAATAACAAGATCTCAAAAACCATATTTTGCTTGGACCTCCAACTGAACATTTACCACGCTGTCTCCTAACACTTGACATCATACCAAAGTCGTACAATTAGGATCTCGATATGATTTTGTTCTATTTCTTGTGTCCGAGGATATATTCTTTTTTGCTCTTTTTCGAGCTTGGTTTGTATTGATCTGGCAAGTCTGATTCCTTCATATAAGAAAATACAGCCTTTGAGATATTTTAATAATTATATTATTAATCTAATTTTTTAAATATTATTATGTAACACTTAAATAACATATCGTAATTTGAACTACTCTTAACATTTAGAAATATGTAGTACTCTTACTTAAAAGAATACTAAGATATTCACAAGAAGGAAATATATATCATGTCACTATACGCTGACACAATTTGAAGTATAACAGTCAAATCACTTCATTTTCGCTAAAATGTCGATTTCGATTCTTTAACCTTTACGAGTCAATTAGATATAGACCAACAATGGTTACGGCGAAATGTTAAATATTTTTTCGTCGTTCATCAAATGTATCAAGTTTAAGTCCTGAGTATGAAATTGCTCGGGAGTGAGCTATAAGTATGGGGCTGGTTTTATTAGAGAGCACTATGAATACTGATTAAGTTGTGTGAGGTACTAATATATACCCGTTTGTTAATCCTTGTAGTGCTAACAACTTGTTTGATGGGCTGTTATATATCGTTTCAAAATGTACCGCATGATATTGTATAGTATTTTATTATGTTGTTTTGACATATATAATATTTAAATATAATGTCATGTACCAAAATATAAAAAAATAAAATTTTAATATATTATAAAGAAAAAATAATTATTATATAAAAAAAATAAAAGAGAAATAAGATTATTTAAAAATAAGAACGACAAATTTAATGATATGATAAAATTAAAGAAATTATCAAAACAAATATAATATTTAAAGTAACAATACATATCTCACAATAGTTAACGAGTTGCTCTATAAAACAGTAAAAATAGCACGGGCTAGTCAGTTTTCGGACCAGTAATTGAAAAATAGCTAGCGTTTATAAAATTATTGAAAAATAGTCACTATTTTGCTACAACACGGATTGGTCTAGCATAATATACTAGGGTTGTTCATTTGGATCGGATATCCGAAATCCGAACCGATCCATTGAATTTCAGATTTCGGATTTGATCGGATATCGGATTGTGTTTATTAAAATTTTGGATTGATATATTTTAATCTGATCTGAAATCCGAAATGATATATAAATACTACACTTTAATTTCAGATAGTGAGTACTTCTTTTACATCTTCCTCCAAGTTATTACATTTACAATCGCTAGATTTAGCTATATTGGCACCATAATACTCTCAAATTGTATAAACATGAATTTTTCTTAATGCATTGCCTCTTTTACAAAGAAAATATACATATCAGTTTGCAACTTTGAGGCATAATAATACGATCCGGAATCCGATCCGATCCAAACTTTAAAATTCGAATCCGATCCGATATAATTCGGATCGAATTCAGATTGTATTTTCTAGAATTTGAAATTCGAAATCCGCGAAATGTGCTAAATCCAATCCGATCCAATCCGTGCACAGCCTTATAATATACTGAAGATTGACGCATCTGTGTAAGAACTTCCAGCATATTGTGCTGAAACTCTAACACGCGAAAAGTTCCAGCATAATATAATGGAGATCGGAGCACCTGTGTATGAATTTACAGCATAATATGCTGGACCAGTATATTATATTAAAACTTTAGTATATTACGGTGGACAGCTGAAATATTTTTCTAATTTTGAATGGTGTTTTCTTAGAGTTTTTTGCCAATATTATCCCTTATCTTTGAATGTAGGTCTATTTTGGTCCCTTAAATATAGTCTTGAGCATATTTAGTTCCTTAAGTATGCTAAAGTAGAGCACTTTTAGTCTCACTAACACAATGTGTTCAAAAACTAACGATGTTACTCAATTCTGATTCATGAAGAAAACTTTCTGCTCTGAAGCAAAACGTTTCCTCTCCTTTTATTGGATAACGCAAATTATCACGTTAATTACTCATTTTTAGATAATGTCTTCTAAAATTTTGATCTTGAAAATATCCTCTTATGTGCCAGTTTTCAATGAAAAAATGACATTGTATAGCCGCTGTAAAAATAATAGCCGAAAAAATATATAAAATTAGTACACACACACACACATTTTGTATGTTAATATACAAAAATTATTATAAATTTTATATACTTTTTTCTCTACCAGATGTAAATAGTTTCTGGCATGAGTTAAAAATAATAATACAACCTGGTTATTCATTTGCTTCAATAACATGCCTAGAAGTAATACTGGCAGCTTTATTTTTTTCAAATTTTAACTTTTCTTTTTGGAAAAATCAACCGAAAATTTTAAATGTATATATATACAAAACAATATACAAGTTTTTATACATTTTTTCGTATATTATTTTTATAGTGGCTATACAGTGTCATTTTCTCATTGAAAACTGGCATAGAAGGGGATATTTTCAAGATCAAAAATTTAGAAGACATTATCTAAAAATGAGGAATTAAAGTGATAATTTGTGTTATCCAATAAAAGGAGAGGAGATATTTTGCTTCGGAGAAGATTTGCTTCATGAATCAGAGTTGGGTAACCCCGTTAGTTTTTGAACATGTTGTATCAGTGAAACTAAAGGTGCTTCACTTTATCATACTTAAGAAACTAAATATCCTCAAGGTTATATTTGAGGGACCAAAATAGACCTAAGAGAATATTGGTCAAAAACTCTATTTTCTTACATAAACTGTTTATCCGAACGAAAACAGGTTGTCACAGTCAGTCGTCGAAACCTTCTTCCTCATAAACAAAAAGCTCTAATTTCTGCAACCCTAATGGAATCTGAGAGAGACGAAGCTTCCACTCGACACTCAAAGCGGAGGAAACGCACAAAACGTGCTCAATTGCCATCAAATTCAGCCTCCAATCGACACCCAAAGGGGAGAAAACGCACAAAACGAGCTCAATTTCCATCAAATTCAGTGCAAGATTCAAACTCGACAATCCCTGGTCTTCCACCAGAACTCATCACTGAAATCCTCTCAAAACTTCCAGTCAAATCCCTCTTGCAATTCAGGTCTGTTTCAAAATCTTGGCTTGCTATAATCTCTAGCCCTGAATTTATCAAGATCCATCTCAGCTTATCAGCTAATAAAAACAAGGAAGACACCCACCATATGCTTATATTAGGTCTTAGTGGACCTAAATGGAAATTTAAAGACTGTCCTCTTAGTTCTTTATTTTGTGACTCTGTTGTTAACGAGGCTTTTGACTTGGTTTATCCCATTAAAAATGCCAGTAAAGATATCAGTATTTTGGGTTCTTGCAATGGATTGATTTTGCTTGCCCACTATTCAGAATATTCGTTACTATGGAATCCAACAATTAGAAAGTGCAAGAAATTGCCTGATTTTAGACCTAGATTGCAGAAAAATAACTATGCCGTATATGGTTTTGGACATGATGAGTTCCATGATGATTATAAGGTAGTGGGTATTTTTAATAATTATGGCGGTTCAGATTACGTGGAGGTCAAAATGTATAGTCTAAAGACTGATTCTTGGACTAGTGTTGATTATTGTTGGGAGATATTAAATGCTTCAGGCTCTTCTCAAAAAATGAAATTAGATGGTTGGGGTTTGTTTGTGAATGGGAAGCTTCATTGGGATACTATTACTTCTGGTCCAGTTGTGCGTACGGGCAAGAACATCATTTCTTTTGACTTAGCTAATGAGAAATGGGAAAAGTTGGAGAAGCCCTTAGTTGGAAAGAATGAATTGTGTGTGGGAATGTTGGGAAGTGATCTTTCTGTCTTTTGTGATTATGAAGAATCTTATTTAGGTGTTTGGGTTATGAAGGAGTATGGGGTTAAAGAATCTTGGGTAAAGATGTTTACCATCGAGTATCCAAAAGGTCAATCTTTGTATCCACCCTTTTTCATGTCAAGTAAAGGTGAAATACTAGCGGTGTTTGGATCAACTTTCATGATATACAATTCAAAAGATCAGTCAGTCAGATACACAAATGTTACTAACTCTGGTGATTCTTCTCTTACGGAAATCTACATTGAAAGCTTAGTTTGTCCTTTTTCTACTGAAGGGACAGAGAACGCAACAAAAGAACGGAAAAAGCTCAGATCAAAACAATCGAGTAACAAATAACTTGTAAGAGTACTTTCTTATCGAGTGCTTTTTAAACTCTCTTTTTTATTTCAAATGTAGAACAAGACGCGTATGTGAAGGATATCTTTAAACCATATTGCTTCCGGACTAGTTTTGGGCTGCTAATCGCTAGATGTATATTTTCTTCAAGACTGTCTTCTCATTCTTTTACTTTTTTGGTCAACAAATGATTAATCTTTTTTCACTTTGACAGTAACATTGACATAACCAAGATGCATTGCAAGGATAAAGCATTTTAGGAAGCTAATTTTAATTGCTTTTANTTTTTTTTTTGTTGGGGGGGGGGGGGGGGGGGGTGGTGTTGTACAAAATAACAAGCATATAGGAGAAAAAGAGTTTCGGATGAACTTCATTTAAAAGGTTCCTACCTATTCTAAGGTAGTGTATGTTGAAATTAGAAGTTAAAATATTAAGGTGCTCCGGTCCACCCCGTGAAAGACCAAAATGCTTGTTTTGTGTCATCCAACACTGCTTTGTCGGAAAATTTTACTAAATACACATATAAAAAGTATGGAGAAAATAAATCGTAAAATAAAAATGACACCACTTGTCGAGGGAGCTTCCTGGGCCGCTGGTGAAGCGTCTCAAATTTCATGCCAAGCATTTTCTTTTTTCATATTTCTTTTGCTAAACAGTTATTAGCTGAATAGAATCGAACCCTTGACCTTCTCTAATATAAAAAAAACTAGACTAAACCATTTAGCCAAGGACAGTAATAAAAACAAAAGTGGTAATAAATTATATAATTTTATTACAGTGATTTATTTAATCCTTCACGTCTATAAATGTGACACCGGTTATCTCTATTTGTTATGCTATCAACTATGTGTTGTTATATTTTGGAAGTTTGACCTGAGTGACTGTAGCCAAGCAATACAAGCAAGGAAAAATAGCTAATCCTTGTAGGAAAAAAATGTGAAGAATTTTTACAGACCTGCATTCACTTATACCGTGGTTCTATTTATTGATTTGCATCTGTTGTGAGCTGTTCAACTAAGGAAGCAAGAGAGAGAAGCCAAAGGGTGTATGTGTGGGGGAAATTCTTGCTAGTTGTATCTATTGGAACCGGATAGGGTCGTGGTTTCCATATAAAGCTCCAACTCTAAATCACCTTAGTACTCCTTTTGGGCAGCATAATATGGTCATGTGATTGGCATGAGTACTGGTTGTGACTTTTCTTAACTTCAGTCCTTTTGATACTTATAATAGATAGTAGCATATACCACTTTGAATGGCACTGTCTAGATATCAGATAAGTTAACTATGGGATATTTGTTTTTGTTCATTGCTTAAGATGAACAGAAGCACTTTGGTCATGTCCCAGGATGTGGCTGGTATTGATATAGCACTCGTCTTTTTGCTTAAACAACTAGTTTTGTTTGCTACATGTTGAATGCAGACCGTGCACGAAGACATCCTTGCATTTGGTGCTTCTATATTTGCGGTGTTTCTACTCGTCATAGGCATTGTGATGTATCAGTGAGGTGCTTTGTTAATTGTTACTTATGTACTAATGAACTTTCAGGATGTGAAAGCTATCCCTTGAGGCAGTGGCGAAGCCATAAATTTTCTCAAGGTTGTTTAAGCTTGATATAAGTGGAAAAATTTCCGACAAAGAGTGTTCAATATATGTTATATACCTCTAAAACCTAATATTTTACCTATATACACAGTGTAATTTTTCGACGAAGGGCGGTCTTCGCCCCTGCCTTGAGGTTGACCTGCTCAAGAAGTTATATGTATATTTTGTGAACTGGAAGTTATATTCCATCTGCTGCTACTTATCGAGTGCTTTTAATTTTTTGTTTTTTAATTTCAAATGTAGAACAAGACGCATATATGATTAAAAATGGCGTGTGGTAGCTACTAAGTAAGGTGTTGTTTATTTTTTATCCACTAATTCTAATACTGAGCAAAAATAGCCACTATTCTATTAAAATTGTTTTGAAAAGACATTTTTACCCTTTCTTCAATTCTTATATTCCCAAACCCTTGTTTATTCGTTCAGAGGGAAAATTTGAGAGCGTAAATTCCGGAGGCAACTTCGCGTGCTCCTTAGTATCTGTATCGTCCTTGCATGCAAACTAGCTGCACTTAATCTTTCTCCTTCGTCATCTTCTCTGAATTGAACGATGGAACTGGTATTTTTTTTTTGATTTTATGCATTTTTGTTTTTGTATGTGTGTAATCGCGATCAATGCTGTGTTTGGCATCAAGTATGTGTGAAATTTCAAAAATAATGATTTTAAGTTGATTCAGTGTCGAATAAGGAGTGGATTTTTGTGAGGAAGTTATTCAGAAATTTTTGGTATTGAAATGTGTTTGTGGTTCAATCAATATATTTGATTATGTAAGGGGCATTTCATAAAAATAGTCGTACGAATTCATAAGCTAACCGTGTTTATGAATTTTTGGTATTGAAATGTGTTTGTGGTTTAATTAATATATTTGATTATGTAAGGACATTTCATAAAAATATTCGTACGAATTCATAAGCTAACTGTGTTTATGAATTTTTAGTTAACTGTGTTCATACAAGTTAAGGACCAAGTGTCCTTAACTTTTGAACTTCAAAGTTGAAGTTCAGGACCTATTGTCCTTAACTTTTGAACTTGGAATTCAAAGTTAAGGACCAAGTGTCCTTAACTTTTGAACTTGAAACTTGAAGTTTAGGACCAAGTGTCCTTAACTTTTCAACTTGAAACTATAAGTTAAGGTCTGGTTGTCCTTAACTTTTTAACTTGTAACTCTAAGTTAAGAACCAAGTGTACTTAACTTTTGAACTTGTAAGTGAAAGTTCAGACTAAATGTCCTTAATTTTTGAACTTGGAATTCAAAATTAAGGACCAAGTGTCCTTTACTTTTGAACTTGAAACTTGAAGTTCAGGACCAAGTGTTCTTAACTTTTCAACTTGAAACTATAAGTTAAAGACTGCATGTCCTTAACTTTTTAACTCGAAACTCTTGGAATTCAAAGTTAAGGACCAAGTGTCCTTTACTTTTGAACTTGAAACTTGAAGTTCAGGATCAAGTGTCCTTAACTTTTCATCATGAAACTATAAATTAAGGACTGCCTATCCTTAACTTTTTAACTTGAAACTTGAAGTTAAGGACCAAATGTCCTTAACTTTTGAACTTGAAAGTTGAAGTTCAGGATCTATTGTCCTTAACATTTGAACTTGGAATTCAAAGTTAAGGACCAAGTGTCCTTAACTTTTGAACTTGAAAGTTGAAGTTCAGGATCTATTGTCCTTAACATTTGAACTTGGAATTCAAAGTTAAGGACCAAGTGTCCTTTACTTTGGAACTTGAAACTTGAAGTTCAGGACCTATTGTCCTTTACTTTTGAACTTGAAACTTGAAGTTCAGGACCTATTGTCCTTAACATTTGAACTTGGAATTCAAAGTTAAGGACCAAGTGTCCTTAACTTTTTAACTTGAAACTTTAAGTTAAGGACCAAGTGTCCTTAACTTTTGAACTTGAAACTTTAAGTTAAAGACTGTCTGCCCTTAACTTTTTAACTTGAAACTTGAAGTTCAGGACCAAGTGCCCTGAAGTTTTCAACTTGTAACTGTAAGTCCTAATCTTTTAGTCCTAATCTTTTGTGTTCTTTTTTCTTCTTTGTAGTATGCTAATGGAAGTAGATCTTGTGTTCGAGTTTGATGTTTGGCGTAATTTAATGAGCTATTGGAAATGAGATTTACAATATAAGGAAACAATAAAAAGTTTTTTGTCGAACGGGCAGTGGAAGAAGTTGAGGGATGGTATTTTTGGAAACTTTTTCGATTACAAAGTGTGAAGTTCTGTGGTAAACTTATTCACTATGTATTGCTTTCAGAAATTGTAAATGATGACCCTAATTCGATGACATTCAACGTTTTTGACCATGAAATTAAGTTTACACGTGAAGCATTTCATATAATTACTGGTTTGAACTGTTCTTCTTTACTGGACATTAAAGGTTTGCATGAAAAAGAGAATAGGCTTCGAAAGTCTATTTCTCCGGAAAGGATAGAGTTGAGTTGGGTGATTTGTTTAATTTTATTACTAGTCACCCAGATGGTACAAATGCATCATTTGTAGGCAGCGATGATGATGCTGTGAAGTTGGCAACAATTTATTTCGTTGAATATGTTTTGATGGGGAAGCAGAAGAATAGGAATATGTCCGAGCAGATAATGAAAATTGTAGATGATGATGAACTCTGCTCTTCTTTCAACTGGGGATCTCTTTGTTATGAAACGTTATTAAAATCATTGAAGAGTTGTTTGAAGCCCAATGAGAATGAGAATGAGAAAGAGAAAGACAAGGATAACTACACTATACTTGATTTTCCTTTTGCTTTTTGTGTTTGAATTATGGAAGTATTGCCTATTTTCTAGGAAAAACAACTTGTGAACTTCCGAGGATATGGGTTTCCTCGGATATTATGTTATTCGGATATGAAATCTCCACAATATGATTCTCTGTGTAAAAAATACTTTCATAATGAAAATGTAAGTTAATCTAATTACTAGCTATTTTTTTTTGTTTATGTGTTTTAGTTCTGAAAACTTTTTTTTTTGTTATATAATAGGTGTATAATTTGATCGAGGTGGCACCATTTATTTCTTGTGAAGAAGATGCAGAGCCTGTTAGTGTGCATGAGTCAATTTCTCAAGATCAAAGCTCAATGCCTTCTTCCACACAATTTGATGAAGCTATGCTTAAGGAAATTCTTAAAGTAGGTTTTTTTGTCTTTGAATAGCATTAGTTTATTATTTGATTGTTTTTTGCTTAAGAGACTTTTTTGTTTTTATGGTTTTTGATTCAGAGATTATCAGAGAAGTTTAAAAAAGATCTGCAGGCTGAAGTTACTAGAATAAATCAGAAAATATCTGTATCAGAAAAAAAGATTCAAAATGATATCAAGGTAATATCATTAATTTCAGTTAGTCTAAGTTCAGGACCTTGTGTCCTTAACTTTTGAACTTGTAACTCAAAGTTAATGATTGCATGTCCTTGACTTTTTTACTTGTAAGTCTAAGTTCAGGACCATCTGTCCTGAACTTTTGAACTTGAAATTTGAAGTTCAGGACCAAGTGTCCTTAACTTTTTAACTTGTAAGTCAAAGTTAAGGACTTTTAAGGACCATGTGTCTTTAACTTTTGAATTTGGAATTCAAAGTTAATGACTGTCTGTCCTTAACTTTTGAACTTGAAACTTGAAGTTAAGGACCTATTGTTCTTAATTTTTGATCTTGTAACTATAAGTAAAGGACTGCATGTCTTTAACTTTTGAACTTGAAACTTGAAGTTCAGCACCAAGTGTCCTTAACTTTTCAATTTGAAACTTGAAGTTCAGGACCTATTGTCCTTAACTTTTTAACTTGGAATTCAAAGTTAAAGATTGCATGTCCTTAAGTTTGAACTTGAAACTTAAAGTTTAGGACCAAGTGTCCTTAACTTTCGAACTTGTTATTCTAAGTTAATGACTGCTTGTCCTTAACTTTTTTACTTGTAACTTGAAGTTTAGGACTGTCCTTAACTTTTTAACTTGAAACTTGAAGTTTAGGACTACATGTTCTTAACTTTTGAACTTAGTTTCTTTCACAAGATTTAAAGAAAAGTCTAGGATCAAAGATTGATACTTTGTTGAAGATTTTTGTGAAACCTAATGAAAGAAACATAGAGAGAGAATCTAGTGTTCCAATTACTAAAGATGGAGTTGATGATCATTGTGATGGTACATAACCTATTGTTACAATTGATAAAGATGCAGGTGGCGACGAATGTGATGATATGGATGGGCATGCAGAAGTTCAGTATGAAAGCGATTATAGAGATGCACATCTAGATGATGAAACTGATATTGGCACTGAAATTGAGAAATGTTAGATATAGATTTTGAATTTTTTGTCATTGAAATTTATATTCAATAGTATAATACATATAAACTTTTTTGTGATTACAAATATATGTAGAATCTATTGATGGAGTGGAAGTTCAAAATGTAATAGAATGTCAAGACCAGAAAAATTCAAAAGAGACAGGAGTAACAAAAAAATTTGTAAATGTGGAGTGCAATCTCAGGATTTAGAAAGTCCATTGGGAACAAGTGTCAGTGAGATTGTATGCAAATGTATAGAAGGAACATATGATATGTCTACACCTCTCTCATATAAAGAGAAATTTGGAGTTCAAAATTGTGCCAATCAAGGTTAGATGGAATTTTCATGATATGTTGAATGTTAGTTTTAGTGAATTATTAGAATGAGTATTCATTGTAAATGTTACAGAATCTTTTGAAGCTGCAAGAGAAGAAGATGGAGTGGAGTATCAAGAGAGAAGTGGAGTACAATCTCAAGACTTAGAAAATACCCAAGGAACAAGCATAAGTTAGATTGTTTCCATATGCATAGATGGAACATGTGATCTCTCTACACCTCGCTCTCTTATCGACAATATTGGAAGCCAAGAAAATGCTAGTGAAGATAATGATTTAACTGGGGTGATCTTGACAGTTGCAAAAGGTTAGACAATATTTTTTTTTTTAATTTTATACATGTTTGTTTTAATCAAAGATTAGTAACAAGTACTAATTGTGTTAGCTCTTGTAAATATTTTGCAGAATCTTGTGAACTTGCAATTGAAGAACATGAAGAACAGTTGGAAGATAAAGAAAATGTGCAGTTGGAAGATAAAGAAAATGCAACCAATATGCCAGCTCAATTGTCTGTTGAAAAAATACAAGAAGGCAGTGTGAACAAAACATGTATTGATTGTGTCCTAAATATTATATTCATAATTGAAACTGCCAGTACATTTCAAAAATAATGTTCTTAGTTTTTGTCTCTTCATTTGACGACTTGTAGCAAACTAATGTATAAATATAGTGTTGTCTGCAGAGCAAAACAAAGATGAAACTCTTAACCAATATGCTAGGAAAAGGAAGAGAGATAGTATTGGTTATGATGGTCCATTGTTTTCTATTCTTACTCCTGCTCCTCCAAGTACACAAATGAGCATTGATGAGGGTTTGTCTATGGAGGTTGAAAGAAATGTTGAAGAAGAGCTTGGTCGAGGTAAAAGGAATAAGAAGCTTAGTTGGCAGTTGAAATCTCCTTTTGAACAGGAAAGAAAAACAGGAACATCGATGGCGCACAATGAAAATACTCCTAAGAATTCGGGCTGGATAAAATCAAAATATACTCGTACATGTATTTTTTATTATTCCAAAGATGATGCAAAATTATTGAAGAAATTCATTGGGTGGTTGGGTAAGGAGAAAAGGAAAGGTCGCAAAAAACCGTAAGTCCCTTAATGTATGTCATATATTTTTTAGTTGCTTAAATTCGTGTCCTTAACTTGTAATTTTAAATTTAGGACTAAGTGTATTGTTACTGAAATTCCTAAAGTTAAGTGTCCTTAACTTCTGTGATTGTAAGTCTAAGTTTAGGACTAAGTGCCCTTAACTTTTGAATTTGGAAATCAAAGTTGTCCTTAACTTTTCAACTTGGAATTCAAAGTTCAGGACCAAGGGTCCTGAAATTTTGAACTTGCAAATCAAAGTTCAAGACCATGTGTCCTTAACTTTTGAACTTGTAAGTCTAAGTTCAGGACCATCTGTCCTGAACTTTTGAACTTGAAAGTCTAAGTTCAGGACCATGTGTGCTTTACTTTTGAACTTGAAACTTGAAGTTCAGGACCAAGTGTCCTTAACTTTTCAACTTAAACTTGAAGTTCAGGACCAAGTGTCCTTAACATTTCAAATTGAAAGTCAAACTTCAGGACCAAGTGTCCTTAACTTTTGAACTTAAAAGTCTAAGTTCAGGACCAAGTGTCCTCAACTTTTGAAGTTGGAACTATAAGTTAAGGACTGTCTGTCCTTAACTTTTATACTTGTAAGTGTAAGTTCAGGACCAAGTGTCCTTAACTTTTGAACTTGTAAGTGTAAGTTCAGGACCATGTGTCCTTAACTTTTGAACTTGAAACTCAAACTTCAGGACTAAGTGTCCTTAACTTTTGAACTTGAAACTCAAACTTCAGGACCAAGTGTCCTTAGCTTTTGAACTTGAAAGTCTAAGTTCAGGACTAGATGTCCTTAATTAGGAATTGAGGACTAACTTCTAACTTTGATATTTTCAAAATTTTCAGGGGACAAACTGATATATATGCTGATGATAATGGTGTGTGAAAGAATCCATACAAATTGTATCATCAAAAAATCAGGAGCAAAATGTTCTTCCTTGAGCTTTCAGATAGTAGCTTTGTACTTGATGATAAGGTTTGATAATTCGCAAGACATTTATTTTCTTTATTCTTAATTTATTGTTTTTTAATTATTTTATGACTTATGGATTTATTTTATTTTTTACCTTTTTATGAAGCATATTGACATTGCCCTATATTATCTGAGAAAGAAGGAATGCTACCACCCTCGTGATCATCCTTTTCGTTGCACAACTACAGATATAATTTTTGATAACTATATGCTAGAGATATATAAAGAATTCAATGAAGATGTTACATATGAGTTTTGGTGTGGTGATAATCAATTGGTTCTGACACCATATGTGTAGGTGACAATCGTAGATGTGGAATTGCTTGGACAGAGGTTGACAAAATCTTTTTTCCATGTCGGCTTCTTTTAGAAGATGATAATGCTGTCACACATTCTCTTTTGGGGGTATTGGACTTGAAGGAGAAAAAGATTGATGTGTATGATTTCATATATAGTGATCCATATGAGGCAGGAATGAATCATATTGAAATGTATGCACGCGTGATCCCCAACTTGCTAAAGTTCTCACAGTTTGAGAAAAATCACAAGTCTTTTGGAAATGCATTCAATAAATTTTATATTCAGTGGCAAAGATCACCACACCTAACTAGATCGTACGTTTTTTTATTTGTTATATAATTTATATGTACTTTAGATTTATTGTTTAATTGACTCCATATCTTATATTTTTCTTAGGACTGATTGTGGTGTATTCCTAATCAAGTATGTGGAGTTGTTGATGATGGGAAATGATGTGGAGAAATTCCAACCTGAAGACATAAAAGACTTTAGAAAATAACTTGCAGCAAATCTTTGGGCACATGGAGAGTGAAAAAGAAATTCTGGTTATGATACACCACTAGAAAATGTTGGCGACGACTATGATAGTGGAAATGAAACTTGCTGTCCGAAGGAGCTGTAGTTTAGTTGTAAAGAAAGTTAGTTGTAGTTGATTTTTTGTATAAAATTGCTGTAAAGAATTCATATGAATTCTGAAATATCTTGTAAATTCCTCAAAAGGCACTTTTATTTTGTTTGCATAGCATATTGTTTTGTCACCGCTATGCAAAATTACAATTTCAGAAGTAATATGAAGGCATCATGTTATTAATTTCTTTGTTTCTATCAAGTATTAATTTGTCCATTTGCAATCCCTAAAATTAAGTGTATTGAGCTTGTAAGTATTAGTTTAGGACCAAGTGTAATTGAACTTCAAATTCAAAGTTAAGGACCAAGTGTCCTTAACTTTTGAACTTGTAAGTCAAAGTTCAGGACCATGTGTCCTTAACTTTTGAACTTGAAACTCAAACTTCAGGACCAAGTGTCCCTAACTTTTGAACTTAAAAGTCTAAGTTCAGGACCAAGTGTCCTCAACTTTTGAACTTGGGACTCAAACTTCAGGACTAAGAGTCCTTATTTTTGTACTTGGAACTGTAAGTTAAGGACCAAGTGTCCTTAACTTTTCAACTTGTAAGTCAAAGTTAAGGACTGCATGTCCTTAACTTTTGAACTTTGAACTCAAACTTAAGGACTGTCTGTCCTTAACTTGTGAACCTGTAAGTCAAAGTTAAGGACTGCCTGTCCTTAACTTTTGAACTTTGAACTCAAAAGAAACAAACAAAACGTAAGCAGAAAGAAATTTTGAAAATTCAGACATCTGCTCAAATAAGAATAATCTAAATGAATCCAATTTATAGCAAAAACTTAAAAGAGTCGATAAACATAAGTGGATATATCTACTATTCTCTATGTTTCCTTGAAAATGGATGGACTGCCGGAGAATATATACAAGATGTTCTATTATGACCAATTCTTCTGTAACGACCACATTTGAGTGTTATTTTTGATGACTCAGTAGCTGGAATATGCCTTTTCTTCTGCCTTCTACCTGGTGGCACTTTGAAATCTGGAGGTTTA
>MDKI01271039.1:0-18810 GCA_005239505.1 Nicotiana paniculata | reverse complement strand
TTAATATTTATAGCAAAATGGTATAGAATTTGGGTGTGGTCAAAAAATAGTTGTTCACAGTTACGTTGGCAACTGGTGCGAGGTTAGCTAATGCATTCGCTTCTGCATTTTCCTCTTTGGGTATTTGCGTAACTTTCCTTGACTAGAATTGCCTTACTAGGTCTCGTTCCTTTTTCCAGATATTGTTGCATCTGAGCCTCTCTTACGGTATAAGTCCCCTGCATCTGGTTTACCACTAGTTGAGAGTCACTTTTCATCACGATTTGCTCAATTGAGATTTCTCGTGCCAGTTCAAGCCCTGCAATGAAAGCTTTTTACTCTGCTTCATTGTTAATTATGGGATAACATTTAATGGCTTGTCGTATCTTTTCACCTGTAGGTGATATTAAAACAATTCCCAAGCCGACTCCTTTTATGTTAGAAGAGTCGTCAGTAAATAGGGTCTGAATTCCTAGATTAGCCTCGTTGAAGAGTTGTAACTCTTTTTCCACTTCAGGGGTTATGTTAGTATTAAAATCAACGACAAAATCAGCTAAAATCTGAGACTTTATTGCATTCCTAGGCTGATATATTATGTCATGTTCGCTTAATTCTATTGCCCATTTAGCTTATCTCCCTGATAACTCTTGTTTATGCAAAATATTTCTTAGTGGATACGAGGTCAACACAGTGATTGGGTGACATTAAAAGTATGGTCTCAACTTTCTAGCTGTCATGATTAGAGCTAAGGATAATTTTTCTAGATGAGGATATCTAGTTTCAGTATCTAATAAAGACTTGCGTACATAATAAATAGGAGATTGTTTACCTCTGTCTTCTCTTACCAGTATTGCACTTACGGAAATTTCTTCTACGGCAAGATAGACATATAGCCTCTCCCCCTCTTTTGGTTTAGACAGCAGCGGGGGTTTTGATAGACAGGCCTTCAGATCTTTGAGAGCCTGTTGGCATTCTTCAGTCCATTCGAACTGATTCTGCTTTTTTAGAACTGAAAAGAATTTAAAACTCTTCTCCGAAGATCTGGAGATAAATCTTCCTAAGGCTGCAATTCTTCCTGTTAGTTTTTGAACTTCTTTTTTTCTCGTAAGTACGTTAGTTGTTTCATCAATAACTTTAATCTGAGTGGGGTTTACTTCTATACCCCTATTTCATACAAGGAAACCCAAAAACTTACCTGATGCAACGCCAAAGGCGCATTTTTCTGGATTTAGTTTCATGTTATACCTGCGCAGGATTTCGAAGGTGATTGAAAGATGATCGAAATGATCTTCCGCTTGAGTTGATTTTACCAGCATGTCATCAATGTATACTTCCATTTTTTTCCCCGGATGTTCCTGGAACATATTTGTCACTAGCCTTTGATACGTGGCTCCAGCACTTTTCAGGCCAAAAGGTATGACTTTGTAACAATAAGTCCCCCTGTTTGTAATAAAGGAAGTTTTTTCCTCGTCCGAGGGATCCATTTTTATCTGATTATAATTAGGATATGCATCTATAAAGCTCAACAATTCATGACCTGCAGTGGCATCAATCATTTGATCTATGTGTGGTAATGGAAAAGACTCTTTGGGGCATGCTTTATTCAAATCTGTGTAATCTACACATACTCTCCATTTAACATTCTTTTTGGTTACCACTACAATATTAGCTAACCAATTAGGATATTTTACCTCGCGTATTGAACTAATTTTCAAGAGTTTTTGTACCTCTTCATCGATCACTTGGTTCTTGAATGGTCCTTGCCTTTTTTTCTTTTGCTTGGCAGGCAATGATGGATCTTCATTTAGTTTATGAGTCATCACTTCAGGAGGTATACCTGTTATATCTAAATGGGACCAAGCAAAACAATCAGAGATAGCTTTTAAATATTCAATTAACTTACCTCTTCTTGCGGGGCTTAGCCTCGTGCCTATATGAACTTTTTGCTCAGGCTTCTGCTCGAACAGTGGGACAGCTTCGAGCTCCTCAATAGTTGTTTTAATATGCTCGTCTTCTTCTGGCCTCTGAATGACATCGGGTCTGGAATCAATGGCCGTATGTGTTCATGTTGCCTCTATGGTGATTTGGTTCACCTTCTCGTGGCTTCCTTCTTCCGTACCTATTTGAGTTCCAATTTCTTCTTCCGTACCTAATTGGGCGATTTACTCGTCATTTGAATCTTCCGCTACCTCATTTTTGTTTGAGTGTACTACTGAATTTATATTCCTTGAGGTCTACTAATCGACTCAAATCTGTTGAATTCCCCATTTAGAAGGGAATTTTATTACCTGGTGCAAAATAGCTGGTATTGCTTCCATGTCATGGATCCATGGTCTCCCCATGATTATGTTGTAAGCCATATCAGTATCAATTACTTGAAATTTTATATTTTTGATTACTCCTTCTACATAGGTACTAAGCTCAATTTCTCCTTTTGTTATGACCGTAGAGTTGTCAAACCCAGATAAGGCTCGCGTTTTTGGGATTACTCGATCCTCCATTATCATTTCTTCCACAACTCTCAACAAAATGATGTTGACTGAGCTACCTGGATCAATCAACACTCTTTTTACATTAGTGTCATGTATGAGTAGAGATATTACTAGAGCGTCGTTATGAAGAAGCAGCAATCCATTGTCATCTGCACTGTCGAACGTTATATTGTCTGCTCCCATGTCTTTACGAATTCTATTCCCGTGTGTAATTGTGAATTTTGTTGTTCTTTTGCAGAATACTCCATTCACCTCCTCTTCTCCGTGTATCACATTCACTATTCTCTTTGGAGATGGTGGTTTTAGGGGCTCTTGCTTGTTCTTCATATATACCTGTTTGCCTTTTTCACAAAACAGGTCTGTTAGATAGCCCTATTTTAATAATTTTTCTACCTCACCTTGCAACAATCTGCAATCTGATGTTCTATGTCCATGATCGTTAACGAATTTGCACCAGAAGTCTGAATTCCTTCTGTTTGGATTCGATCTCATTTCTTTGGGCCATGGAACTTTATCGCCCATGTTTCTCAGTACGGTAATTGATTCAGAAGTACTTACATTGAAGTTGTAGTCTCCGACTCTTGCACTCCCTATGTTCCATTCCTCCCGATCTTTTCTAGATCTTGAGGAGGATGAGTTCGTATCTCTATTTGACAGTCTATATTTCGACCATCTGTTTTCAAACCTGGAATGAGTTTCTCGTCCTGAAGGTCCCATATATGGATCATACATGTTCATACATGTTCTCCTTTCTGGTTCGGAGCATCTAGAACTGGCTCAATCTTCAGCTTTTGATTGAGCAATGGTGTCTTCTTCTATTCGTAGCTTGGTACTGTACCTGTTATAGACATCGTTACATGTCGTGGCTGGGAATTCTATCAAGATTTACTTGAGTCATATCGTGGCTTCTGAGCTTATGTCATTTAAGCTGCTTGCAAACACCATTGCTGCCCAATTGTCAGGTACCCTTGGTAGCAGCATTCTTTCTCGTTGAAACTTGTCTAAAAATTCTCGGTGCAACTCCGCGTCTCCTTGTTTTATCTTGAATATGTCTTCCATTCTTTTTTTGACTTTTTGTGCACCGGAATGTGCTTTTATAAAATAATCTGCAAGCTCAGCAAAATAGTCAATAGAATTTTTGGGTAGAAGAGAATACCATGTTAGTGCTCCTTTGGTGAGTGTCTCTCCGAACTTCTTGACTAGTACAAATTCAATTTCTTGTTTAGTCAGATTGTTTCCTTTTACTCCTGTAGTAAAAGCAGTTACATGATCACGTGGATCAGTTGTCCCGTCGTACTTGAGAATATCAGGAATTTTGAATTTTTTGGGAATAGGCAAGGGTGTTGCATTTGTCTTCCAAGGTTGTTCAGAATATCTATCAACGTCAATGCCTTTGATAAAAGGTGGTGCTCTAGGAATTTGCTCGATTCGGTCATTTTTTTCCTTCACCTGTTTCTGCAAGGTTAATAAAGACTGTAATTCTGGATTACTGGAGATACCTGGTCTTGCTTCGAGGGACTCATTTGGAGTGCCTCTACTTCCTTAGTTTGCTAGTCCGGATTGTGGATTTTCCACAGTTGCGATGTTGTTAGGAGGAGGTGTAGGTGATGCAGCTAGCAATCCCCTCATGAAATTTTGTAAGACTTGAGTCACATATTCACCAACGATTTGTTTTACAGGATCTTGTTCTCCTGATTGTTCATTTCTGTTGTGATTATTATTTTGAGTCGTAGATCTTTCTGGGGAATGTTCCCTTGAGCCTCGTGGGGAACTTGAAGGTGATGGAACTGGAGTTCCAATCCTTTGTTGGTTGTTTTCGTTGGCGTTCGACATAATTTACAGGATGTTGTTTGAGAAAAAATAGGGTTTATCATATTCCCGGTAACGGAACCAATTTGTTTAACCAAAGAATTAGATTCTCTACCAAAGCTATTTTAAGAAGAACACGGGTTTCTGATAACCAAAGAATATGCTAATAATTGTAAGTAAATTCGTAAATAGAAAGCAGAAAGATGCGTAAAAATTAAGTATATTTCAATAGTGGTTCGAACGTGTCCTTACAAGTTATATTTTACTCCCTTTTATAGGGAATTTTCTTAATATAACGTCTACTCTTTTCAGTGATTGAACATTAATGGCTAATAATGGCATTAATGTAACGTTACAATGAATAATCGTAACTGTTGCGTGAAGATTATGTAACGTTTTGGCTCATTAATTGAAGATCCCCGAATCTGTCCTTTATTCCGTCTTGATCATTCTAACCTATCTCTTTTCCTTCTCAATTAGGTTGAGATTCCCGTATCTGATTACCCCGTGGGTATGATGTTTCGTTCCTCTTTATCTCGTACCTCTTCATATAGTCTCGTCCAGTTGTCATGTTGTCATTTCTCCATATAGATTGCAGAGTCATCATAAGTATTACACGTGTGAAGCTCATTTTTACCAATACACTCGTTTCAAGCCTTCTTCCCGGGTCAAGAATGCGCCTGAATCTCCAAATTCGTCACCCAAGAATTGGAAACTAGTCAAACATTATATACATCAATCAATCTATGTTCAAAAGTTCACAATTCTCCTATTTAAATGGTTACCTCATCCTAGTTTGCAAAATCCTAAAATGTACCCCAGGGACCACATGCTCGGATTCCAGAAATTTTCAAGAGAAATTGTTACCCATAACTCAAGGATCAATAATATCTAGTTTTTGCATGATTCCATAACAAGTTTCTTGATTAAATCTTATTTTTCCAAAACCCTAGGTTTTACTCTAATCCCATGATTTCTACTAATTTGTGTGTGTTCATCTACCCAAATTCAAGTATTAACTCACTTTTAAGTAGGAATTACTTACCTCACAATTGCTAGGTCGAATCTCCCCTTTGAAAGCTCGCCAAGTCTTCCAAGATGAAAGAAAATGGCCTAAAAATGCCTAAGTCCCATATTTAAAACAACCTCACTGCCTCCAAGACTTTCGCACCTGCGGCTCGAGGACCGCACATGCGGTCTCGCATCTGCCAGCCAGTGCTCGCACCTACAGAAAAGGAGAAGAAGGCCAGGGGTCGCACCTGCGGAACAGAGCCAGCATCTGCGAGCCTCTGGAACGTCCAAAACAACACTAAATCCAAGAATCATACCCCAAAACCAACTAAATCCAACTTAAGAACTTTAAGTTCTTGAATTCGCTTTCAACACGCCGAAACATACCTATACTACTCAGAATACACCAAATTTTGCGAGCAAGTCATAAATGACATGTCAGAACTATTCCCGGTCTTGAAATTCCGTTCGGATCTTGATTACACAAAAACACGTTCCAAACTTCAAGTTTTGAACTTAAGGAATCATTTTTCACTATTTGGTGCCGAAACGCTCTCGGGTCATCCGAAACCCGTTCCAGACATACGCCCAAGTCTGAAATCATCATACGAACCTACTGGAGCTTTCAAATGTCGATTCTGAGGTCGTTTACTAAAAATGTTGACCGAAGTCAAACTTGGCCTTTAAGGCCATCCTTAAGGAGCTAATTGTTCCTATACCACCCCAAACTCCTCCAAACCTCGAACTACCCGTCCTTGCAAGTTATGAATCAGTAAAAGCAACCACAGGAAGTCTCATTTAGAGGCATGGGGTTCTAGAACACAAAACGACCAGTCAGGTCGTCACATTTTCCAACACTAAAACAAACGTTTGTCCTCAAATGGGTCTAGAATCATACCTGGAGTGATAAATAAGTGTGAGTATCTACTCTGCATGTCCTCCTCGGACTCCCAAGTCTCCTTCGCGACTAGTTGGCCCCTCCACTGGACCTTCACAGCGGAAACCCTCTTGGACATCAACTGGCGATCCTGCCTGTCAATGATAGCAACTGCCTCCTCCTCATAACCCAATCTCTTGTCAGCTGAATGGTGCTGAAATCTATCACGTGAGAGAAGTCGGCGTGGTACCTCCGAAGTATGGACACACGAAAGACCAGATGAACTCCTGATAAACTGGAAGGTAAATCGAGCTCATAAGCAACCTCCCCAACTCGCCTCAACACCTCAAATGGGCCTATAAACCTTGGGCTCAACTTGCCCTTCTTTCCAAATCTCATAATACCCTTCATCGGCGAGACTTTCAATAGAACCTTCTCGCCGACCATAAATGATACATCACATATCTTCAGATACGCGTAACTCTTCTATCTGGAATGTGTTGTGCGAAGCCTTTCCTGAATCAACTTTACTTTCTCCAAGGCATCCTTCACCAGGTCAGTGCCATATAACTTAGCCTCGCCAGGCTCAAACCACACAATGGGAGAACGATATCGCCGACCGTACAAGGCCTCAAATGGAGCTATCTCAAAGCTGGACTGATAACTGTTATTATAATAAAACTCGGCCAAAGGAAAGAACTGGTCCTATTGCCCTCCAAAGTCAATCACACATGCTCTGAGCATGTCCTCCAATAACTGAATTGTCCGCTCCGACTGCCCGTCAGTCTGAGGGTGGAATGCTGTGCTGAGTTCTACCTTGGGTGCCTATCTCACTCTGCGCTGCACTCCAGAAGTGCGAGGTGAACTGAGGACCACGATATGAAATAATGGACACAAGCACACCGTGCAACCGAGCTATATCCCGAATGTAGATCTGGGCCAGCCACTCAGAAGTATAGGTAGTAGCTACTTGAATGAAATGTGCCAACTTGGTCAACCTGTCCACAATAACCCAAACCGCAACAACCTTCTGCAAGTCCGAGGCGACCCAACTATAAAGTCCATAGTGATGCGCTCACATTTCCACTCACGTATAGGCATCTTCAGAAGTAGGCCTCCTGGCCTCTGGTGCTCATACTTATCCTGCTGGAAATTTAGACATCTAGCCACATACTCCACTATGTCCTTCTTCATCCGCCTCCACTAGTAGTGCTGCCTCAAGTCACGATACATGTTTGTAGCACCAGGGTGAATAGAATACCAGGAACTCTGTGCCTCCTCTAGAATCCTCTCCCTCAGCATGTCTACATTAGGAACACATAAGTGACCCTGAAGTCTCAGAACACCATCCTCGCCAATGGAAACCTCCTTGGCACCACCCTGTAATAGTGTCTCCAGGAGAATGCCAAGTGCGGATCATCAAACTGCCGAGCCTTGATCTCCCCCAATAATGAAGACTGAGCAAAAACACGTGCTAGAACTCGGCTGGGCTCTTAAAGTTCCAACCTCACCAAGCGATTAGCCAAGGACTGAATTTCCAAAGCTACAGGTCTCTCCTCTACTGAAATGAAAGCTAAGCTTCCCATACTCTCCCCTTTCATGCTTAAGGCATCTGCAACCACATTCGCCTTGCCCGGATGATAAAGAATAGTAATGTCATAATCCTTCAGCAACTCAAGCTATCTACGCTGCCACAAATTAAGATCCCTCTGCTTGAAAAAGTGTTCCAAACTGCAGTGATCTGTATAAACCTCACAAAGCACCCCATACAAGTAGTGCCTACAAATCTTAAGAGCATGAACAATCTCCGCCATCTCCAAATCGTGCACAGGGTAATTCTTTTCATGGACCTTCCGCTGACGTGAAGCATATGCAATAACTCGCCTCTCCTGCATCAACACACATCCCAAACCAACACGTGAAGCGTCGCAGTAAATTGTATACATCCCCGAACCAGAATGAAACACTAGAACTGGTGTTGTGGTCAAGGTTGTCTTGAGCTTCTGGACGCTCGCCTCACACTCGTCAGGCCATTGGAATGGGGCACCCTTCTGGGTCAATCTAGTTAGAAGGGATGCAATGGATGAAAAACCCTCCACAAACTGGCGATAATAACCTGCCAGTCCCAAGAAGCTCCTGATCTCTGTCGCTGAGTTAGGGCGTGGCCAACTCTGGACTGCCTCAATCTTCTTAGGATCCACCTTGATACCCTCTTCGGATACCACGTGTCCCAAGAATGCCATGGAATCTAACCAGCACTCACACTTAGAGAACTTAGCGTACAATTTTTGTCCTCGCAAAGTCGGGAGCACCACTCACAAATGCTGCTCGTGCTCCCCCAGGCTGCGTGATTAAATCAGAATGTCATCAATGAAGACAATAAAAAAAAATCAATATAAGGCCTGAACACCCTGTTCATCAAATCCATAAATGCTGCGAGGGAATGAGTCAAGCCAAAGGACATCACCAGGAACTCGTAATGACTATATCTCGTACGGAAGGCACTCTTCAGAACATCCGAGTCCCGAATCTTCAGCTGATGGTACCACGATCTGAATTCGATCTTAGAAAACACCAGAGCACCCTGCAACTGGTCAAACAAATCATCAATACGCAACAACGGGTACTTGTTCTTGATGGTTACTTTGTTCAACTGGTGGTAGTCAATACACATCCGCATAGTCCCATCCTTCTTCTTCACAAATAACACTGGAGCACCCTAGGGCGATACACTCGGTCTCATAAACCCTTTAGCTAACAACCCCTCAAACTGATCTTTCAATTCCTTCGGAGCCATATGGTATAGGGGAATATATATAGGTTGGGTGCCTAGAGCTAAGTCAATGCAAAAATCAATGTCACGATCCGGTGGCATGCCTGGAAAGTCTAAAGGAAATACATTAGCAAATTTTTGAACCACTGGCACTGAATCAATCATCGGAGACTCGAAGGTGGTGTCCCGCACATAAGCAAGATAAGCCAAACAACCGTTCACGACCATACGTCGAGCCTTCAGGAAGGAAACAACCCGACTAGCTGCACTGACTGAGGACCCTCTCCACTCAAATCTTGGCAACTCAGGCATGACTAGAGTAACCGTCTTGGCATGGAAATCTAGGACAACGTGAAAAAGGATGACCAATCCATGCCCAGGATGACCTCAAAATCAGTAATATCAAGTAATAGGTGGTCCGCTCTTGTCTCGAACCCACAGAATGTAACTACACAGGACCGATAAATCTGGTCCACTACCACATAATCGCCCACAGGAGTGGACACATAAACAAGAGTACCCAAGGACTCACAAGTAATATCCAGGAAATGAGCAAACATGGATGACATATATGAATAAGTGGATCCGGGATCAAATAATACCGATGCATCCCTACCGCATACCAAAATAATACCTGTGATCACGGCATCTGAGGCCACTGCATCTGTTGTGGTCGGGAAAGCATAGAATCTGGCTGGAGCGCCGGATGACTGACCTCCACCTGAATAGGTAGGAGCTGGCCGAGCTCCCTCTATTTGGCCTCCACCTCTAGAACGACCTCTACCAATCTGCCCTCCACCTCTGGGTGGTCAGACCGCCGGTGCTGTAACCATGGGCTGGTGACTCTGCTGCACTGCCTTGCCCTAAGCCTGATACAAGTCCTCTTTATCTGACCTGGATCCCCACACTCATAGCAACCTCTCGGCACTATAGCCTGTTGCCCTGAAGAAGAACCCTGAATAGCTGGAGGACGGTATAAACTCTTTGTCATAACACTGAAATAAGGGCTGGAAGATCCCTGATGAGCAGAATACCCGCCGGAGGAACACTGAATGGCTGGTGGGCGATATGAACTCTCCGACATCGCGCTGAAATAAGGCCTCACCAGAGCACCTCGAGGAGGCGCTGGGGGTGCTGAATATTGAGGCCTACTAGGCTGGCCCCTACAGAAATGACCTCTGCCCCTAGCTGGAGCATCTCTGAAATCCTCAGAAATCGATCTCTCTTATACTGTTGTCCCTTCTCTCTGCTCCTCAATCGATTGCCCTCAATCTTGCGAGCAATCTCTACTACAAGCTGATAAGGAGTCCCCATATCTACCTCTCGGGCCATGCTGGCCCTAATACCTTATTGCAACCCAGCTACAGATCTCCGCACTCTCCCTTGTCAGTAGGAAGTATCATAAGTGCATGACGAGACATCTCAGAAAACCTAGCCACGTAGTCGGTCACTGACATCTGACCCTGCTCTAGCTACGAAAACTGATATCGCATCTCTTCCCTCTCAGAGGGTGGAATATACCTGTCCAGGAATAGCTGAGTGAACTGCTCCCAAGTGATAGGAGGAGAATCCGCCAGTCTGCCAAGAACATAAGACTGCCCCCATCTACGGGCCCTGCCCTCTAGTTGGAAAATAGTGAAGTCTACTCCAGAGGACTCCATTATCCTCATGTTATGCATTATGTCCCTACACTTGTCAATAAAATCCTGAGCATCCTCATGATGCTCACCTCCGAAGATAAGAGGGTGCAGTCTGGTCCATGTGCCTAATAGCTTCAGCGGATCATCGTCCGCAGCTGGTCTGGGCTCAGGTGCTGCTGCTGCTACTGGCTGAACCCCTCCCGCGGGTAGTGTACCCGGGGTCTGATAAACTTAAGCTGCATATCCTGCGGCCTGGGCAGTAGGGGTCTGTGCTCCCAGTCCTGCCTGAGATATGGCCAGGTCCGCTGGAAATAAACCAACCTGAGTCATAGTATCCATGAACCGCATCATACGACCCATGACCTCCTGAAATTCCAGCGCTGTCATGTAGTCCAACAGGACAGAATCTGCTGCGGGCGCCTCGCCCTGCTCCTCAGTGATAGGATTCCCCACTGGATCCACTGGCGGTGCAACTAGGGCAGCTCTGGGATGCCTTCGTCCCCTACCTCGGGCCGGGGCCCTCCCCCAATCTATTCCACTTCCTCTGACGACGGGGGTAGCGGCCCATACCGGGTCCAGAACATTGGTTGCACGCATCCTCACTATTTACGAGAGAATAGAAGAGTGAGATTTAGCATACCATCAACTGCATGATAGGAGATGAATAAAGAGAGATTTCCTAACACACTATAGCCTCCCGAAGATAAATACAGACGTCTCCGTATCGATCCGCAAGACTATTGAGTTTTCCCGTAACTCGTGAGACCTACGTGAACCTAGAGCTCTGATACCATGTTGTCACGACCCAAATCCTAATCCAGGTCGCGATGGTGCCAACCACCATTGTCAGGCAAGCCAACACTAATTAACTAGTGAATCTAGTTTGTTTTCTATTAGATCCTTCCCTCATTTGAAAAATAATTTAGCCATTACGCATGGGATATAACCCATAGTAGGGCAATTAACTTACGAAGACCAAAATCAACTTTAATTAATTACATCACCAAAAGAATAGTCTACCAACTGTGTGTGTCAGGAACTAGTGTCACAAGTCTACAGACATCTAGTAGAGTAACATCAAAAGAAGTAAAAGTCTATCCTACTGTCTGAGAGAATATAGACAGAAATAGCAAATAAAAGACTCCAGAGTGCTACTAGATGTCATCAAGAGAAGCATCTCACCGTGAAGCCTCAACCAAGTGCAATCAAGGACGAGATCCGGAATATACCCAGATGCACCTGCCTCAGAACCTGTACAATTAAGTACAGAAACATAGCATGAGTACATAAACAATATGTACCCAGTAAGTATCTGGTCTAATCTCGAAGAAGTAGTGACGAGAGGTCGACTTGACACTTAGTAGGGCCAAAATAATACGTTTAAATATAAGGCTAAGCAGAAATGGCAAATTATGAATAAGTAGTAAAGGCAGGAACATCAAATCTCCCTACAGATATCTTTGTATGTCCAATTCCCTACCGTACAGGTTGGTAATTCATTTTCCAAGGTTATTAACAATTAAACAACCACAGAAATACTAAACAATTAGCAAGTACATAACATGCCACGAACGTATGGCCGATCCAACGAAATAATAAATGTGCATTGTCGAAGGATCGAACGGCATGAACCATAGATGCATCTATTACCCCCGCTCGTGAATCGTACATGCGACACGGTCAAAACAAATAATAAACTTATCCCGCTTGTGAATTATACATGCGACTCAGGTACTCATATATACACACATTCAGCAGAAAAATCAGGGGTTTATTTGGGAATACTCTTCCAAGGAAAAACCAATAAATTAAATAATGATAGGTGAACTTCTTAGATATCCATTTAAATAATTCGATGATGCCAAGAAATTCTAAATTTATCGTTTAAGATTACAAGATATGGCACGTAGAGCATGCTTGTGGATCCTAAACTCCCCTGACATAAACATAATAGTAGCTACGCACGGACTCTCGTCACTTCGTGTGTGTGTAGCCCCACACAAATAGCAGCATATCATTCGTTATTTCACCTACGGGGACAATTCCCTCTTACAAAGTTAGAAAGGAGACTTACCTCGTTTCAAGCCTACTTCCCGGGTCAAGAATGCGCCCGAATCTCCAAATTCGTCGCCCAAGAACTCGAAACTAGTCAAACGTTATATAAATAAATTAATCTATGTTCAAAAGTTCAAAATTCTCCTATTTAAATGGTTACCTCATCCTAGTTTGCAAAATTCTAAAATGTACCCTCGGGCCCACAGACTCTGGAAATTTTCAAGAGAAATTGTTACCCATAACCCAAGGATCAATAATACCTAGGTTTTGCATGATTCTATAACTGATTTCTTGATTAAATATTATTTTGCCAAAACCATAGGTTTTACTCTAATCCCATGATTTCTACTAATTTGTGTGTGTTAATCTACCCAAATTCAAGTATTAAACTCAATTTTTAAGTGGGAATTACTTACCTCACAATTGCTAGGTCGAATCTCCCCTTTGAAAGCTCCCCAAGTCGTCCAAGATGAAAAAAAATGTCCTAAAACTACCTAAGTCCCGTATTTAAAATAAGCTCACTGCCTCCAGGACTTTCGCACCTACGGCTCGAGGACCGCACTTGCGGTCTCGCATCTGCGAGCCAGTGCTCGCACCTGCGGAAGAGGAGAAGAAGGCCAGGGGTCGCACCTGCGGAACGGAGCCCGCACCTGCGGCTCCGCTTTTGCGGGAAAAGGCCCGCTCCTGCAGAATTTGGGCAGCCCCTCTAAGGCCGCACCTGTGAGGCTTCAACCGCTCCTATGGTCTCGTACCTGCGACTGGTCCTTCGCAGGTGTGGTCGCACTAGATCTGATACACCAGCAACTCTTTTAGAGCTTGGTTTGCCTCGTGTGATGTCCGAATTGCATCCGAGCCCACCTGAGGCCCCATAGAAATATACCAACAAGTTCTAAATCATAACACAGACTCGCTCGAGCATTCAGAACGTCAGAAACAACACTAAATCCAAGAATCATACCCCAAAACCAACTAAATCCAACTTAATAATGACACCATATTTTGTGAGAAAAACATAAATGACATGTCGGAACTATTCCCAATCTCGGAATTCCGTTCGGACCTCGATAACAAAAAAACACGTTCCAAACCTCAATTTTTGAACATAAGGAATCATTTTTCACTACCGGGTTATCCGAAACCCGTTCCGGACATACGCCCAAGTCCAAAATCATCATATAAACCTACTGGAGCTTTCAAATCTCGATTCCGAGGTCTTTTACTAAAAATGTTGACTGAAGTCAAACTTGGCCTTTAAGGCCAACCTTAAGGAGCTAAGTGTTCCTATATCACCCCAAACTCCTCCAAATCTCGAACTACCTGTCCTCACAAGTTATAAATCAGTAAAAGCAACAGGAAGTCTCATTTAGGGGCACGAGGTTCTAGAACACAAAACAATCGGTCGGGTCGTCACATTCTCCACCTTTTAAATAAACGTTCGTCCTCGAACGGGTCTAGAATCATACCTGGAGTGCTGATAAGTGTGGATATCTGCTCTATATGAACTCCTAGGACTCCCAAGTCTCCTCCTCGACTGGTTGGTCCCTCCACTGGACCTTCACGGCGGAAATCCTCTTGGACCTCAACTGGCGATCCTGCCTGTCAATGATAGCAACTGGCTCCTCCTGATAACCTAATCTCTCATCTAGCTGAATGTTGATGAAGTCTATCATGTGAGAGAATTTGGTGTGGTATCTCCTGAAGAATGGACACATGAAAGACCAGATAAACTCCTGATAAACTGGGAGGTAAAGCGAGCTCATAAGAACCCCCCCAACTCGCCTCAACACCTCAAATGGGCCTATAAACCTTGGGCTCAGCTTGCCATTCTTTCCAAATCTCATAATACCCTTCATCGGTGAGACTTTCAATAGAACCTTCTCACCGACCATAAATGATACATAACGCGCCTTCGGATACGCACAACTCTTCTGTCTGGACTGTGTTGTGCGAAGCCTTTCCTGAATCAACTTTACTTTCTCCAAGGCATCCTTCACCAGGTCAGTGCCATATAACTTAGCCTCGCCAAGCTCAAACCACTCGATGGGAGAATGATATCGCCGACCATACAAGGCCTCAAATGGAGCTATCTCAATGCTGGACTGATAACTGTTATTATAATAATACTCGGCCAAAGGTAAGAACTGGTCCCATTGCCCTCTAAAGTCAATCACACATACTCTGAGCATGTCCTCCAATAATTGAATTGTCCGCTTCGACTGCCCGTCAGTCTGAGGGTGGAATACTATGATGAGCTCTACCCAGGTGCCTAACTCACTCTACACTCCACTCCAGAAGTGCAAGGTGAACTGGGGACCTCAGTTTGATATAATGGACAAAGGCACACTGTGCAACCAAACTATCTCCCGAATGTAGATCTGGGCCAGCCTCTCTGAAGCATAGGTAGTAGCTAGTGGAATGAAATGTGCTGACTTGGTCAACCTGTCCACAATAACCCAAACAACATCAACCTTCCGCAAGTCCAAGGCGACCCAACTATGAAGTCCATAGTGATGCGCTCCCATTTCCACTCAGGTATAGGCATCTGCTGAAGTAGGCCTCCTGGCCTCTGCTTCTCATACTTAACTTGTTGGAAATTCAGACATCTAGCCACATACTCCACTATGTCCTTCTTCATCCACATCCACCAATACTGCTGCCTCAGTTCACGGTACATCTTTGTAGCATCAGGGTGAATACAATACCGGGAATTGTGTGCCTCCTCTAAAATCCTCTCCCTCAGGCCGTCTACATTAGGAACACATAAGCGACCCTGAATTCTCAAAACACCATCCTCTCTAATGGAAACCTCCTTGGCACCACCCTGCAAAACTATCTCCCGGAGAACTGAAAAGTGCGGATCATCAAACTGCCAAGCCATGATCTCCCTCAATAATGAAGACTGAGAAATAACACTTACAAGAACTCCGCTGGGCTCTGAAAGGTCCAACCTCACCAGGCGATTAGCCAAGGACTGAATGTCCAAAGCTAGAGGTCAGTCCTCTACAGAAATGAAAGCCAAGCTACCCATACTCTCCCCCTTCCTGCTTAAGGCATTTGCAACCACATTAGCCTTGCCAGGATGATAAAGAATAGTAATGTCATAATCCTTCAGCAACTCAAGCCATCTACGCTGCTTCAAATTAATATCCCTCTACTTGAAAAAGTGCTGCAAACTGCGGTGGTCTTTATAAACCTCACAAGGCACCCCATACAAGTAGTGCCTCCAAATCTTAAGAGCATGAACAATTGCCGCCAGCTCCAAATCGTGCACTGGGTAATTGTTTCATGGACCTTCAGCTGACGTGAAGCATATGAAATAACTCGCCTCTCCTACATCAATACACATCCCAAACCAACGCGTGAAGCATCACAATAAATTGTATACATCCCCGAACCAGAAGGAAACACTAGAACTGGTGTTATGGTCAAGGCTGTCTAGAGCTTCTGGACGCTCGCCTCACACTCGTCGGGCCATCGGAATGGGGCACCCTTCTGGATCAATCTAGTCATAGGGGCTGCAATGGATGAAAAACCCTCCACAAATCGTCGATAATAACCTGCCAGTCCCAAGAAACTCCTGATGTCTGTCACTGAGGTAGGGCGTGGCCAACTCTGTACTGCCTCAATCTTCATAGGATCCACCTTGATACCCTCTCCGGATATAACGTGTCCCATGAATGCCACAGAATCTAACCAGAACTCATACTTAGAGAACTTAGCGTAGAACTTTTGTCCGCGCAAAGTCTTAAGCACTACTCTCAAATGCTGCTCGTGCTCCCCAAGGCTGCGTGAGTATATAAGAATGTCATCAATGAAGAAAATAACAAAAGAATCAATACAAGTCCTGAACACCCTGTTCATCAAATCCATAAATGATGCGGGGGTATTAGTCAAGCTGAAGGACATCACTAGGAACTCGTAATGACCATATCTCATACGGAAGGCAGTCTTCAGAACATCCGAGTCCCGAATCTTCAGCTGATGGTATCCCGATCTCAAGTCGATCTTAGAAAATACTCGAGCACCCTGGAACTGGTCAAATAAATCATCGATACGCGACAATGGGTACTTTTTCTTGATGGTGACTTTGTTCAACTGGCAGTAGTCAATACACATCCGCATAGTCCCATCCTTCTTCTTCACCAATAACACTGGAGCACCCCAAGGCGATACACTCAGTCTGATAACCCTCTTAGCTAATAACCCCTCAAGTTGTTATTTCAATTCCTTCAGAGCCATAAAATATGGAGGAATAGATATAGGTTAGGTGTCTGGAGCTAAATCAATGAAAAAATCAATGTCACGATCCGGTGGCATGCCTGGAAGGTCTAAAGGAAATACATCAGCAAATTCTTGAACTACTGGCACTGAATCAATCATCCGCGACTCGGCGGTGGTGTCCCGCACATAAGCAAGATAAGCCAAACAACCCTTATCGACCATACGTCGAGCCTTCAGGAAAGAAACAACCCGACTAGCTGCACCGATTGAGGACCCTCTCCACCCAATCTAGGCAACTCAGGCATGGCTAGAGTTACCGTCTTGGCATGGCAATCTAGAACAACATGATAAGAGGATAACCAATCCATGCCCAGGATGACCTCAAAATCAGTCATATCAAGTAACATGAGGTCCGCTCTGGTCTCGAACCCACAGATTGTAACTACACAGGATCGGTAAATTCAGTCCACAACCACAGAATTGCCCACAAGAGTGGACACATAAATAGGAGTACCCAATGACTCATGAGGAATATCCAGGAAATAAGCAAACAGGGCTGATACATATGAATAAGTGGATCCTGGATCAAATAATACTGATGCATCCCTACCGCATACCGAAATAATACATGTGATCACGGCATCTGAGGCCACTACATCTGGTCTGGCCAGGAAAGCATAGCATCTGGCTGGAGCGCCGGATGAATGACCGAATAAGCTCAGAAATAAAATTATATTTGATGGAGTGTAAAGTAATTTAACCATGTTACATTGGAGTTTACAAATATTTAAGATGATTAATAACGAGTACCAAGAGGGTTAGAAAGCCTAGAAGCTAAACCAATTGAAGAAAATAAGTTTCGTTAAAGTCGACGAGTTTGGAATGTTATAACATGTACTTTAGGGTGAGACTATGGTTCATTACATGATAAGGAGGTTGTGATATGATTTAACTTTTATTGTATGATATTTTTGTTCTACATTTTGAAGTCAAGCAAGTTGTGGAACAAAAGTGGGCAAAGGTCTTCACAAGTTACACTCATAATGTGCTTAAAATTAGGTCAATGTAACTGAGATTTTATCCCAATATACTTGGAAGTTTTATATGATCTACAAACCAAATTTAAGATCTATTAGTCTAGTTTCCAATGCATTAAACCGTTCATCGATACGACGTAGGAGTAGAATGATATTTGCAGTTTCGCGAGACTGCGCAAACATCACAAGTGACAAGTAGGTGGATCACTAGAGCTTTTTGAGAAATACATTTAATGTGCTATATGAGGTCTTATTGGGACATATAATATACCAAATTAAAGTTTTTGGAATTTAGTTTCCAACACTTTTGACCGTTTGTTCATACGACATCAGGATAAAAAGCTATAAGCATCGAAAAATGGACCAATCCTAAGGTGCCAAGCTAGCACCTCTTTGACTTTTCCAAACTTGATATATATAAACCTTAGGTCGGATTTCTCTTCATTATTCAGAATAAAACGACCAGAGAACACCCATAAACATAACATCAAGCTATCTTCTAGGGTTTCAAAGAAGATTATCATTCTGGGAAAGAAATCGAGAAGCAATAACATCAAAATGATCCCTACGACGTAAGTGTCATTATACCGCCTCTCCTTTTTCTTTGTAGTTAGAGTTTTGGAAGTTACTTCATATTTAAGAAACGTATAATATCTGTATTTAAGTGTTTAAATATCAAGGAAGGTTGATAAATATGTCTCCTAATAGTTAGAACTCATGGAACGGTGATCGGAAGCCGTGAGTTCGAGTTATTTGACTTGTAGCGGACTGTTTGTGTTGTTGTTGGGCTGCGTGTTTTACTAATTTTTTGTGGAGTTTTGGAGGAGAAAGAGTGTGGATAAACACCATGTAGATGTAGGGTTGTGAGCTGGTCGTTCGTTGTAACATTTTCGGGTCGTTTGACACGACTACGGTG
>ML326584.1:0-40633 GCA_005239505.1 Nicotiana paniculata | reverse complement strand
TTGGTGCACTCCATTTGCTTCGGAGTTGCTTGTTTGGTTAGTATGATTTAGACGTGTATTGTTGGGTATGGCGGGACTCTGTCCCGACCTTTACGACATTTATGTAATCTTAGAGGCTAGTAGACATATGTCGTGTACGTGAAAGATTATACGGCCTTGTCGGCCTATGTTTTGAGTTTATAAATCATTATGTTGGACTATTAGGCTCATATGTCACGTGTATATGATGATGTAATAAGAAAGATACGTTATGTTGGTACTCGGTCGAGTAAGGTACCGGGTGCCCGTCGCGGCCCATCGGTTTGGGTCGTGACATATCTATTAGTTTAAATCCTATAGACATGATTTCTAGGTTTTGAAACTGATTTTTTATCTCCTATAGGCATGGTATCTAAATTGAAACCGGTTTTTATCTCCTATAGGCATGATATCTAAGTCGTACATGGGCAGAATTTTAAGCAACTTGCCAGGAAGGTTATTATTCTAACAGATAGAATCCTATAGACATGGTCACTAATGCATACATGTTATAAAATATGCACGGATCCTATAGATAGGATTTCTAATGCAAGGAGTCTATAAACATGACTTCTGTTATGTGAGTAAAATGCAGAACAAAGCAATTAGAAAATCATATAGGCAGGATCTCTAAACAAGTAGTAGCATTCACAGGATTCAACCAACATAATAAATCTATAGGCTGGATTTCTACCCAAAGCTTGAAAAAAGATATATAGAAACCTCTCCCCAGCTTTTACTAATAACCCCAGATCTTTTATTACAGAGATTATTACATCCCCAATATGAATAAATTACATAGCAGAATTCATTACACTATAGGGAGCCTTAGCAGGCCCAAAACCTGGGAACCAAGCCTTCCAATCATAACCACTTTGAAGCACAACATAGGGATTCATAGCACATTAGAACCAGGTTTCTAGTGTGTCAAAGTTCCCAAGGGCCTCAGGGGACCCAGCACAATGCTCACACCAGAACCACATTCAGAAGATAGTTCAAGAGATTGGAAAATCAATCCCTAGTGTGTCAGAGTTCAAAGGAGTCTCAAGTGAACCCTAAACAGTGCTCACACTGGAGTGGTTGGGAACCTAAATGAATAGGATTAGAATTTTTAAAAAAATCAGTACATAAAAGAGGTAAGGGGAAGGTTTTAAAACAATTGGATTTCAGAAGAACATGATTCAGGACATAGAGTTGCAGGCAGAATTGCACCAAGAGGACAAAAAAAATTCATGCTCACACACATAGCTCAAATAAATTGGATTCTAGTGAAGTCAAATATTTAGGCTAGTACTTATCACAGAAACAGTTAAGCAAAACAATTGAGTTGGCAAGATACATGAAATAAACAGACAAGGCGGGAAAATTAAGCAACAAATTGACTAACTACATGTTCATAGTGTGCAAAGTTTAGAATAGGTATAGAATTAACAAACAATGCATGAAACAAATTGAACCTTAGACTAACCTATGAGAGGATTCATATTATTCTAAATAACTTAGTCCTAAGTTAACAGTGTTACTAAATGAGATCATATAATAATGTGAAAGACAGAATTGATACAGGCTAGTCAAGCAAAGTGTAAAGAATGAAATTGCAAAGGTTAGGGCATACAAGTTAGGGGAGAAAGTAAACAGGAAGATGAAAGCAATTGGAATCCAAGAGTCTAGCCTTGGCTTTCAGCCGGCTAGACAATACAGCAAATCAGAGTGATAGAAAGAACTCAACTGTGTGTAAGTGTAGGTTTGTAAGAGTGAGCTTAGTCTCAGCGTGTGTTTTAAAATCAGAACAATGAAAAGTTTATATAGCACATAGTAGAGTAAACCAAATAAGGCAGGCAAATCAATCAGCACACAATAAGGTATGCAAAAATCAATCAATCAATCAATCAATTAGTACTAACGGGAATAAATTGACAGTAAGTGTAACTAGAATTAAGGAGAGTCTTGGAATAAATCAGTAGACAAGATTGAGCCTAATAAGGCAAGTAGTAAATCCAGAGATCATTTACAGATCGGTCAAAACAATCAAAACCCATAAATCAAGCCAACAATATAATTAAGGAAAGTAGTACCATATACAAATCACATATAAGGAAAGAATATGTAAAAATCTTTTCAGAGAGATATCGGTTTTAAAAGGAAAGCACAATTTTTGAACCCTAATTAAGCAAGTAAATAAGTTAATCAATTTAATTGACAGAACCATAGTAAACAAGCAAAATGTTATAACCTATAGTCAAATAATAAAAAACCCTAAGGTGTAAAGACATAGAGATAAAACTCAGTCGAAAAAGTAAAGGAAGAAATCTAAAGTTAACACTTAAACATTTTCAAACATTTTGCAGAAACTTACAAAGATGAAACCCTAGAGCATAAAGACATAGAGATGAAACTCAATCGAAACCAGTTGAAAAGGTAAAGGAAGAAAATCATAGTTAAACACTTAATTTAATAAAATAATTTATAAAAATAGTTGATAAATGATGAAAAAAAGCTATTTATGCTTGAAAATAATTTAAAATAATTACTTAGTATTGTAAAATTATAAAAGTTCATTTTCGTGTAAAATAAAGTAATTATGCATACATGGGCTATTATTACAAAGTCATTGCAATTGTAACCTACCAATATAATTATGCATAAAATAATTAATGCTTAATATAAATATAGATGATAAAAATTAAGAAATAAAATTATTATAAAATTATTTGTGATGCAATTAATAATTATTTGGACAATAAAATAATAGAATAAATTAATTAAAAAATCCTTTTAAAATTACAGAAAAATTATGAAAAAATATTAATTGATGCTCATGCATTGGTTTGAAGGTATATATACATTTTATAAATAATATATGAAAAAATTGGGTATCAACAGAACTAACGATCCATTCATTATAGACAAATTTCAAGTACCTAGTATTAGGACAAAGTACGACAAGGCAAATTTCTTTGTAAGTTGAACTTGTTTTGTATAGTTCACACAATGGTGAAGCTGTAGGTTTCGTATTTGTGTTTTTTGGAAGGATACTAGTATCCTTGTGTTGTAATCTTTGGAGGTAAGACCATCCCCTCCTCCTTTTTTTTTGAAGATAAATACAACACACCCAGTATACAACTGGAAAATTATAAATAAAAAAAAAATTCAAGTCCCATATTTTCATTCTTTAAGACCATGTTAGGAGATTTCAGAAGAAATAAATTGTTTTGAGGCATGAACTTAAATTATCCTAAAAGTAAATATAAACTCCGAATATCACTTTTGTATTTTATTCGTATTTTACTTTATGTGCTTTTAATTTTTCTTTCTTAAGTTTGGGGTACATTCAACCTATGTCAAATAAATTGTGGAAATGGAGTTCCATTATACTTTTATGTGAATTAAAATAATTAATTTTCTTTGATAATACTTTTTTCAAAATATTTTAAGCTTTAGAGTGATAAATTCAGTTGGAACTTTAGCTATTGTCCTTTTTCTTATTGACACTTCACTCTTTTTTCTCTAACTAGATTTTATTTTCCTGATGTATCTCAAATTTCTCTATGTGATACAAGATTATAAGACAACTCTGATGAAGTATTAAAGAGCTTAATTTTTGTAACACAAATTACTTAGACTGTGGGTTAGGGCGAAAGGATATAGAGAAGATAAAATTGATCAAAAAGTTCCTGCTTCGGACATTGTTAATTGGAAATATCAAATTTCAAAAGAAGATATACTAAAATTTAACTGATAGTGTGATGACTTAAAGAATAGAGATACAGTTTGTTCGAAAGTATGCCTTTTGAATTTACTCATAAAAGATCTCAAGGTTATGCGAGAATGCTAGCTTTTATATATCTAAATTTATAATTTTATTAAAAATTAATATTTTCCGAATATGTATGTATTAACTATTCTTAGTGTTACCATCAAAGAATGTGGTATAACGGATGAGGCTGCGTGCTCTTTTCTTAACCAGTATGAAAAAATTCTTGGTAGGGAGCGTTAATCCCGAGTCGGGCCCTACCCGACGCGAATCAGGATATAGTCGGATTCTAATGCAGGTACCGAACACCGGATGAGAAACCAAAAAATTAAACTATTCTTAGTGTATATATTTAATTAAGAAAATATCAAATGCATATGCAACGCAGTGAGAAAGACTAGTTATGTCAAAACATGAATAATTCGTGAGATGTAGAGTTGCAAAGTAATGCAAACCCAAATGCATTACGCAGCCTCAAAGATAAATACTTGGAGGATATGCAAATACCAAAAACTCGGAAGAAGACATTTTTTTTGCCACGACTAAGAGGGTTTCGTTGCGTATGGATCTCTACTTCTTATTGTATTTTTCTCTGAATAAAAAGACAAATCATTTTCATTAAAATAATTTTCATTCCATCTGCTTCTAATGTGGAGTTTAGATTTGATTCACTTTGGCAGATGGAAGCACGAGAGAAGCATTTGTCGCAAAATACAGATCCAAATTAAACTACCCATATCTCAGACCTCAATTGTACATGTACCTCTTCTTCCATGTTACACTAGCTGGCTAGCTATCTTTGTGCATGGTGTTTTATATTAGACAAATCAGATGATCTGTACTTCAACCTTTCAATTTTCTTTTAACTTTTCTAGTTGAGGGGTTGGATCGCTGACCTCTGAATATATATATGTTTTGCTCCCGAATTAGTCCGTTTTGAAATCCCTTTATACATGGGCGGAGCTAGGTTGACGGAAGGGGGTTCGACAGAAAATTACACTAGATATATACCGTCAGGTCTCTCTATAACAACATTTTTATATAACAGTCAGTTATTAAAAATTCTAAAAAAAATTTGGAACCGATTTTTATGTTATGTCATAATATACAGTGGCAGATTCAGAATTTATAAATTACGGATGCTCAACTATTTTTAATTTGAAGTTCACGAAGAGAGATGGGCGCTCAACAATAAATTTGTGTGCATCATTAATTTCTCTATATGAATAAATGGCGTAGTGCTCCAAATGTAATGGGTGTTTAGCACCAGAGGTGGATTTGCGATTTAAATTTTATGGGTTCAATGTTAATATTCTAACATTGAATCTATAATATTTTTAAAGTTATGGGGTCATATATATTATTTTTGCAATTTTAATGAATTCTTATATACAAATTTTTACTCCGCGTGAAAGTTATGGGTTCAGTTGAACCCGTAGGCAGTACACTACATCCGCCCCTGCTTAGCACTCAGACCAATCAATGTAGTACCGTCATTGATAATATACGTCCTCTATAACAACACTTTACTATAATTAATATCGAAATAAATGAGATTGTTATAAAGAGATTTAACTGTATAATGTTAAAATGAATTAATGCACCAATTACTTAGAACCAAGCTTGAAAAGATGAAAACTCGATTATTTTCTTGAATTAATTTTTTTTTTTTTGATTAAAAAGATAATATTACATTAAACATAACAAGAGTGACTACAGAGAGGGTAATGCTTGGGCATCTCCAGTATAGTTGTTTGGCATTAGACTATTACAAACATTGTCACTAGCTAACTGAATAGTGTCGTCTACCACATTGATTCCACGCGAGGTTGTAGTCTCTTGGGTAGCAGCAAAAGTATCAAAAGGGTGTTGTTCCATGTTCACAGCTTGGTCCAGTGGATTGCATGTCGTCTTCCTGTAACGAGTTGCTCCTACCTGACCCATTTGCAAAAAGGTTATGACAAAATTCGGTGGCTCTTCAAAAACAGTAGGATTTGTAGTAGCTTCCATGGTGCAGCCCGCTTTAGCCAAGCAATCAGCCACCTCGTTGCCCTCCCTGTAGGTGTGTGCAATAGTAACGCTATGCATGTGGTCCATTAGGTGCCTGCAGTCAGCTAGTAGATTAGTATAAATTATGTTATCTTTTTTTAATTGTGTAAGTACCTCTGACACATCGACATTTATTTCCAGCAGAACCAAATTGTGTGTTTTTGCCAATTCCAACCCATGAAACAATGCCCTTAATTTTGCATGGATTATGTTGGCATTGTCAAAATTGCCCGCAAAGCCTATAATCCAGTTGTCCTTTGCGTCGCGTATTAGCCCTCCTATACCTGCTTTATGAGTTACCTTTGATACAGTCCCATCAGTATTTAATTTGTAGGAGTTTGATTTTGGTGGCAACCATTTGATAGGCTGTATTGAAGCAATTTTATTTTGATCCATATTGGTTGCTAAGTACGTATATTCCAGTGCATGATTAGTGATTATTTTGATGAACAACTTGTGTCTTATGCGATTAAAGTTGTGATTGTTACGCGCGATCCAAATGTTCCATAATGTGTATGAAATAAAAGTTTTACTATTGATATGAAAAGGCATATTATGTTGCTTTATATTAGTAAGCGGCATTAATCATTCAGATGGAGGAGACAACCCCTTGTGAGTCCTAAGTCGTGCCAGATGTGTTTTATGGAAGGACAGTGAAAAAACAGGTGGTTAATATTTTCCTGATCAGTCTGACATATGTGGCAATGGCCATCTAATGTTATGCCTATGTGATCGAGATAGTGTTTGGTAGGCAGTTTATTGTGCATTATAAATCATAGAAAAGCTTTTAATTTGGGGGGTATAGGTATTTTTCAAATCTAATTGTAAGGAGGTATGTGGCCTGTTAGTGGTAACTCCTGCTGTAACAATTTTGAATACATTGTTTGAACTGATATCTTCCATGATTAAATAAGCCCCAATAGATAGTGTCATATTTGTTTGCGTAGACTGGTACGTTAATCGTATTGATAATTTTTTTTATGAAATCTGGAGCATGAAAAGGGATTTCTGCCCAGTTCCATTCATGTTGAACTCGATAGGTACTTATAGTCCTTGTATTATGGGTTAATGATATAGGGCCATATATTAAAGATCTAATGGTTGTATTGAGGACAATCCAAGCATCATTCCAAAAGTTGATGTTAGAATTGGACCCCAGTTTCCATTGAATACCATGTTGGCATTTTCCCCAACCTAGTATGATGTTGTGCCAAGTATTGGCGGAGTTGCCCAGTGTGCATTTGTGCTTGAATTTAAAATTGATTTGAATGGGACATCAAATGATCCCGACCCCTCTTTTACTATTTTGATATTACTGAAGTCTATTGACTAGTGAATAATTGGTTCGGTTTACAACCCTAATTGAAACATAGTTCAAAAGTTTTCTGCAACTTCAGTTAACAGAATATGAAAGTGAGATGTGAATATACCATTTTTGCACGTAAATTTGAGGATATGTAACATGACTTTGCAAGCTGTAGTTTGTTTTGAAATTATGTGGAATTTGTTTTGAAGTGATAGGTCCGGTTTTATAGTCCAACTATAAATCCAACATTGATTATATCACCTCTACTTAATAAGCACCTCTTATATTGTCCCCTTTTCCATTGTCTTTTCATAAATCTCTTTCTACCACTTTATTTTTGGATCTCTCTTTGTTCTTAAAGTAATTGACAAATTTAAGTAACCGATTCTGTTTTTTGAGATTTTCATTTACCAAAAAGGACAAAAAAAAATTACTTAAAAGATAGAAAAAATAGATAAAAATGTAACTTCAGTTACTACGATACGTTCTTTTAACTTTTTAATTATCTATTTGAGTTTTGCATATTTAAAAGCTTACTAATTAAGAGGAAAGAAGAAATACGAGTTAACATAATCATAGGGTTGGCTGGTTCAGTCTCAGATTATATCCATCGAGAATAAGAATCCACATTAAATGTAGTTTGCCATAGAATTTTGAGACTCTTTCATTAAATTTATATTTCTTGTTGTGTGGTATAGTTCATTGGAAGTAGTATACTACATATTTTTACCCGTGACAATGATCATGATATTGACCAATACCAGCTTTGACCTCTGACGCATGCCATGCACTTAACCTTGAGGAAAATATTCTCATTTTTCAATTCCCACCATAAAAAGAAAAAGGAAAACAACTTACTAAAACAAAAAATAGAGAATTAAAAACCTGTGGAATTGGCGCGATCACCGCACATTCGACTTTAATTATAATTAGAACAGACAAACCCCCTCATATGGGACCTGTGTTTTAAAAATATCAATTAATCAACGGCCACGATTCGATCAGAAGGATCCAACGTACCATATTTTACCGCAGAAATGCATTTGATTGCCCCCAGTAGCTGTCTTCAACTAACAGAGTGGATATCACGCGCTTTTTAGTTTCTGTTTACTGCTTAGGGCGTGTTTGGATTACAAACTTTTACGTGATTAGTTTTTATTTTCACAGTAGGATACTAGGATTGAAATATAATATGAATGGTTAATACGGGTACGTCTTTTTAGTAGACAGGAATTGATTATAGTTTTTCGATTCACTTTTAAGATTACAGATCTTGTAATTTGATTATATTCTACGAGATAATTTGAACTAATTACTGGTATACAATGGCCGCCATTATTTGTAAGGAATGTTTTGAATAAACCTTTCTAAGTTGCAAGTGAACATTAAAAATTACCTGATTAATATGCACCTAGCATTGCCAAATTTATTTAATACTATCCATATAGATATTATAAATTGTTAATTAATTAGTTATTCATGCACTAGGATTTGATAGTGGCATATCTAACATTTTCACCTTTTCAGGAAGTGTATTAAGTGCTTTTATTCTTGTTAGTTAATTTAACTTTTATTTCCACGTAATTAATTTTTAACCAAAATCCTTACTCTCATTTATTTTGGTTTGTGGGAATTTTCCTACTTTACAACTCTTGCCGTCATAGGAATAACTAATAAGTAATACTCTCTCCAGTTCACAATAAGTGATTTTTAGTTATTTTTATACAGATTAGTAAATTCACCTTTTAACATTAAATAATAATAAAATTGACCATATTAACTTTTACTATCTCTTCACATAAACATTCCTAACATATACTTCAACACTATTTACTCCAAGGCAATGTAGGTAAAAAAATAATTAATTCACACTTGAAATCTGAAAAAATCACTTATTTTGAATCACAAAAAAGCCAAAAAAATCACTTAGGACCGAAAGGAGTACTAACTCTTAAAAGTAAGCATACATACACTAATTAAATAAGCATCATAAGCGTTATCATACAATGTACATTTCATTATACACAATTTATTTTAATTGATTTCTTGCTGCAGTTCGTAGTTGAGAAAATTTTGATTTATTTTATTCAAAACCACTTTTTTTTCTGGTTAGAAAAGATTAATTCATTACTAACATAAACATTACAAGGAGTTAGATGTAAAAACCACTTCTCATTATTCCACATAGTTTGTCGTAAGTAAAATCATGGAAATTTTTATTTGTTTTTTCACCATAAAATTTATTAAGTTAATCAAAGAGAATTTTTCTACGAAAACTAAATCAACAATTAATCATTTTCTTTTTTTTTGCTTTCTCGACCGATTAAACAAATCTCATACTAGTACAAATTTTCAAACGCAAAAGAGGTTAATTAGCCCAATTTCACCTCGATAATAATACCCAGTTGAGCCACATAGAACTAAGGGAATTCAGTTAATCCGAAATCTACAAACTGTTTTTTGTGTGTCTATGTGGATGTCCTTGGAATCATAAGAAAGCTATCAGTTTAGTGTCAAAGGTGATTCAAAAATACTAGGGGTCGATTTGTTTGAAAACGAATTATGTCGAGATAAGTTATACTGTGATTAGTTATTTTGATATTATTTTTTATTCATTGTTTGATATGTTGTATTAAAAATGACAATTGCATAATTTCTAAGAAGATATAAGTTATCTCATCACTAATTATCCCATTCTTTACAAGGTATAAGTTATCCCGATATTAATTTTAATTTCGTGATAACTTATACTAGGTTTGCTCACCAAAAAAATTATTAAAGTGATATTAAATTTTTATAGCAGCACTGCACTTTCTTATACCTTATACCAAACAACTCATAAATGTGATTAATTCCTTGTCAGAAATTTTTTGTTCTACAACTGCTTAATATAATTTTGTTGGAGAAGTGTTTGCACTCACACTAATTAAACGTCGAATTAGGATAATTTTTTACCCCACGGTTTTCCCCATCTCAATAGGCAAAGCGTCATATATTTACTCTTTTCACCATCAAATTGCCGTCATTCTAGTATTTGCTATACTTCTGTTAAGATTCTATGCGTGTGCGTCTTTAGTACTTTTGGTATCAAAATTAACCTTTGCATTTTTATAAACCACTTTAATGGATAATTATATATTTAATGCATACAATAATTACAAAGTTTGAATATAGTACAATCTCTATGTCTAAAAAAAGGAAATTCTTTAAATAGCGGGCAAGAACACACTGGGATGTTCCAATTCCTCTCTTCACTTCATTCCCCCCATTACATTTACTTAGATCTTTAATTTTTGAATTTAACCCATCCTCCCTCTTACGTTACTTCCCCCCCCCCCCCTCCCACTCTCCCCCCCTACCACATTGTTTTTAAACCAAGATTCAGAAAATCTCTGTCCGAGAGACAAATTTGTTACATTTGTTGCCTGTTTTCCGCGTTAAATCACATAAAGCTGAACGATTAGCACCAATTATAAAAACAAAACCTTTACATTTACAATACTCCATCACTAGAATCAAGTTCCATTCTTTATTCTTTCTTGCTCTCTCTCTCCCGTACCCAAGATTTGTGTGGTGACAACAGAGAGAGCTTGAAAGTGAGAGCCATGGCGAAACTTTTCATGTGGTTTTTGGGTGCTATTTTTGTGTTTAGCAAATTAGTAGATTCTTATGAATTTGAAGAATTCTTTTTCAATAAAACCGAAGGGGTATTCTTGGAGAGTGTATATGAAGCTGCTGCAGCTGGTGGTCCAACTCCTCTTATGGTTGGTCTTACACTCATTCATGGTGCTGGCGCCAGAGGAGCTGGTTAGCTCACTATATCACATTCTCTTTTCTTCTACATATGGATTTTATAATGCCAGTTCATAAATTTTTCTCATTGTTATGTTTTTCCCTGAAAAGTTGTTTCTTTGATTTGGATATGTTTTACTAGTAATTGTTTTTCTATTTCAGTTTCTTGCCTTTTGGACTATAGGATTGCGTCTTAGTTCCCATTTGATTAGAGTATTTTGCTACAACCCAGTAAAGATCTTGCCTTAGATTTTCTTTCAGTGATTCTTCATATTCTAATTTATCTGTAACAAAACTTCTGCAATTTTCTTTAAGGGGCGATCTGACATCTCCGCCAGCTGTTCTTTGTTTTGTTACTGGTGATTCCTTTTTTTCTAATCCCTGTTTCACCTAAGGTCTTACGCTTTTTGCTTCCTTATGATTGAAATTAGTTGAACAGGTCAGCATCCTAACATTATTATTGTGTAGATTTTGAATATGTGAATAAAATAATATATTAATCTATTCTGATTTAACTTACAAAATTAGTAAAATTGACTCTTGTCAACAACTTGTAACAAATTCAGTCTTCTATCATCTGTGTGAAAATAAAAAGGCCAAGTTGGTTGATTAAGAGATTTGCTGAACTTTCTCCCTGTGGCTAATTAGCTTAGCTCAGCTTTAATTATTAGTGGGCCTTAATAAGTTCTTGCCATATAAGATTTTTCTGGAAAAGCGATTGTGCTGTTTTTTGACTTTCATCTTTTTAACTTTTTCTACAGTGTGTTTGGATGGTACACTGCCAGGTTACCACATCCATCGAGGTTATGGTTCTGGGGCAAACAGTTGGCTCGTAGAATTGGAGGTTTGCTAAAAACTGCTTCATTTATTGAACTACACAGTTTCAGCACTCATCTTTTAATGCTATTTTAATTGTCTCAGTAGTCAACTTTTTGAATTGCATGTCTATGTTGTCTTTTGTGGTGTCTTTATTAATTAACTAGTTTTACTGGTATTGAGTTTCAGTTTCTTCTGATGTTTGTTACTATTTTTCCCCCAATTTTGTTTATGTTCATTTGTGCTTGTCAGTAGCTTAGTGCTTCTGTTGTTTAAATAGATGTTGGAGACAAGTTGTATTTGATGTTGATGTTAGGTACTTATTGCCAGCCTTTTAACATAATTATGGAATTTGACTTCTTTCCTCTCTGGTATGCTTTTCTAATGTGTGGGGAATGGTATTGTAGGCGTGACGCTTTCGAAAAAAAAATATTCCAGCTTTGCTATTGCTATTATTGCTTCAGCTTCTAAAGCTCAGTGACTTCTTGTGGCAGGGTGGAGGATGGTGTAACAATATTAGAAGTTGTGTTTATCGCAAAAAGACAAGGCGGGGATCATCGAATTACATGGAAAAACAGATTCCGTTTACTGGGATTTTGAGTAACAAGGCCGAAGAAAATCCAGGTCCGTTTAGTTATTGATATGCGACTGTTTCTTCAATGAGATTGAACATATTGTGGAGATTTCCTCACTGATGTGCTTTTTGTGAGCAGATTTTTATAACTGGAATAGAGTAAAAGTTCGCTACTGTGATGGTGCTTCCTTTACAGGAGATAACGAAAATAAGGTTTGTAAGATCATACCCCCATTTCTCCTTTTAGTTTTCACTAATCATGCAAGTGTGCTGTTTGTCTGAAAAAGTAATTGAATGGAAAAGAAAATAAAAGCTGGAATATGTTATTTTTCAATTTGCAACCACCATGATGGCTCCACACTGTTGTGCACTTTTGGACATTGCCTTTACTTTTATCTTTATGCTTCTTCACATTCTTCATATTCTGGTATTCTTATTCCTTCTCCTTTTGATTTAGAGTGGCAGTGCAGGAAAAAGGCACTTATAAAAGTAATACTCTTCTTTTTGGAGAAAAGAAGATAATGGTCTTTTGGCTCTTTTTTTTTTTCCTTCTTTTTCTTTTATCTCAATGTTAGTATGATTAAAACAGAGATGAGTGTCCTTGAACTTTTTGGCATTTCTAGGTTGCTTTTCTCATACTACATGTTTCTGTTGAGATACTTAAAGAGTAGAAGCCTTTTGCCAAGACCGTACACGCTTCTTCAGTTCAACTTGTAGATAGGCTTTACATGATAACAGTGTAAAGTCCTGCTTGAAGGATGAAAATAAGCTTAAGCTCGATTTCCTGTTCAAATTTGATGACAGCTGCTTTGTAGCTCGTGCTGTCATCTGACTAGTGCAATGCTTAGAGGAATTTGAATAGAGGCTAAAGAAATAAACATCTGCTAGATCCTGGTCCTATGCAGTGAGGTGTACCCTTTGCTGGAATCCTACATTTAATATATTCTTGTTTTAACAAAATAACATGATTTCAATACAAATGACCTCAATAGGTTAACATTAACAGTATTGCCTCCATATATTACAAATTTAAAACTGAGAAAGAATGAGAGGCATTTTCTTGTGAAGTTATTAGGAGATATGACTGCCTGTAGTTTATTATATAGTTTTGAGGAAGAGATTGTTGCTTATTTGGTCGTATGGAATAGTTGTGTTTAATTTCTTGACATTTTCCCCAGGCTGCACAATTGCAATTTAGAGGCAAGCGCATATATGAGGCTGCAATGAACGAGTTAATGTCAAAAGGGATGCGATATGCCAAGCAGGTACAATCACAATGTTCACCTCTCATCTCATTTGCTTTAGTCGTTCATATTGTAAATATCAGAATTTGTTTTTTAGGCTCTTCTCTCCGGATGTTCTGCTGGTGGTCTAGCTTCAATCATGCATTGTGATGACTTCCGCAATTTGCTCCCACATAGTACTAAAGTGAAGTGCCTGAGTGATGCTGGATTATTTATGGACGCGTAATTTCCTATTCTTTGTATCCTTCAAATACGTCTTGAACTAAAAAATTTCTGTGCTTCGACTCTTTTTGTTAATTTAGTGAAATGATATAATGGTCATTTTTACAGAGTTGATGTATCTGGAGGGCGCTCCCTGAGAAATTTCTTTGGAGGTGTGGTTAAGTTACAGGTAATGAGCACTCTCATATTCTATATTGGTCAATTTCTTCAAGTTAACTTTTAGCAGGCTTTGTTTGAATGGTGTTAACGTCCGAAGCATTTGTTTTCCCAGTAGATAAATTGTTATCAATTTTCTATGAAATTAATGGAGATGCTTTATCGCTAATCCTGTCTATGCAACCTTGAAGAAATTGGGGAAAAGAATCAGACTCACAAAGCAATTTCAGCAAGATAGCTTGTCATTGTCCCATGCTAAAAATGTTTACCGCCGAAATGATTCATCAAATAACAAAAATCTGTTAAAGAAAGTCTCTTCTGAATTGCTGTATACCTTTGCTTCAAGCCTTCTTAGCTGAAATGTTCCTGCTTTGTAACAGGGTCTTCATAAGACGCTACCAAGAACGTGCACCGACCACCTTGATGCAACCTCAGTAAGTCCCTTTCAATTAATTTTTCTTTCCAGCATCTGGAGAGCTTCTTGTTTTTATAATAAAAGTTGTCTATTTCCCATTTGCAGTGCTTCTTTCCTGAGAATTTAATCAACAACATCAAGACCCCTCTCTTCCTGCTGAATGCTGCCTATGATTCCTGGCAGGTAAATTCTTAACTCCATGTTTGTTGTTTTTCTTTTATTTGGTGATAATTTTAAGGTTAATTTCGATACACTACCGTTGTTGTCCGTTCCCTTTAAAATGATGGAAATACGCATTACAGCTTCAGGAAAGTTTGGCTCCGCGAGGAGCTGATCCTCATGGCGTATGGCACGATTGTACACTCAATAATGAAAGATGTTCTCCTTCTCAGATTCAATTTCTGCAAGGTACGACCTGCTCAAACTGTCAAGTAGTTAACCGTTTTTCAATAGTTTGAGATCATGAACTCACATGTTGCTAAATACATATTGAACAGGTTTTAGGATTCATATGCTAAATACAATAAAAAGATTTGCCGCTTCAAGACAAAATGGTTTGTTTATAAACTCATGCTTCGCCCACTGCCAATCGGAGAGGCAAGATACATGGTTTTCCGATAATTCTCCCATGATTAATAACAAGGTACGCCCGAAGAGCTTCGTTTATCCCTCTTTCTCTTTTTGTTTATTCTGTTATGCTATAGATTTTGTATCAGCATTGGTACTAACATGAGTATTGGAACAATATACAGCCGATTGCACTTGCAGTTGGAGATTGGTACTTTGGTCGATCAGGTATGAAGGCAATAGACTGTGCATATCCATGCGACAGAACATGTCACAACCTGGTCTTTAGATGAGCCGTACAATCAAATTCTTTTTCTGCCAACAGCAGGAATATATGTAGTGAAATACCCCTTCCAATTAACTTAAGGTTTACACAAGTGTAACAAAGTTGATTGTAGAAAATAAACTCAAGCATTTATTCTCGAATGCATTTATTTAGTTTACTAATGCTCCACTTATGTCCCGTCCCTTCTTGGGCCAGATAGAGCAGGAGTTTTTATTTATCATTTTATGTATCCACCCGAAATTTATTGAATTGTAAAACAAATCAATCCAACGAAGAGCTAGTTTTATATCTTCATTTACTTGGGCCAACAACGTGGTCGATTCATATCTCACTAGAAGCACCAATTTTCTATTTCTTTGGTTATTCGTTTTTTTGGTAGTTATTAGTTCTTCATACCGTGTAATGTGCCCTTGTTTTCTGAATCCCTAGGATTGAGTTGGTTATTCTAAATAAATATGGAATAAAAAATTGAACAGACTAATGTGAAAAAAGATCGTCAGAGTTTATTGCATAATGAAAAATCTCCAGGTGAAAATCTCAAGTAAAATTTAAAAATTTGTCAATTGAACTCTAGTCCTTTTTGTGTATTTGCAGCTTAGTTAGGGACATACATTACAGTACAAGAGAAATACAGAAAGAAGCCATACAAATGTAGCTTTCGACTTGTTTACCATTTCTTCAATTTAACATGTTGTATTGGTCAAAATCAAATTGAGAATTAAGTCGTGCAGTGATGGTTGTTATGAATGATTTACAAACCATCACTTTGGTCGAGGTCAACCAGTGAGCAAATGGACCTAGCTGCCTAGCGATCAATCACGACTGAGGTCGAACAACGTAGGTAGAAGTAACTGCTAGTTTTGTATTGGTGTCTTCAGAGGGAATATTCTCTCTGATTGTACTTTAGGGTTCTTTGGGAATATCCTATATAAATAGAAGGAAAGATGAGGGAAAAGTTAGGTAATATTCTATATAATAAGAACACTTTCGAAAAGTAAGCATTCCAGATACAAAGAGCAACTTTCTGAAAAGATTCGACCTTTTTGGACTATCTATTGTCATTTCCGCCAGATCCGAGAAAGTATCCAATATTCTCTTATATTCTTGTCATTCATCATTGTCAGGGGAAGGAATCATTCACCTCATTCAATATTGGGTGAATCTTCCTCCTTATTTACATTTTTTGTAATTTAATACTTGATACTTATTGCATATTATTACATTTGACACATTTATTGCTAGCCCATGAATTGTGTTTCATCACGGCTCACACCTTTCGCACTGTCAATCCAAGATCTGAAGTTATTAGCTTTAACTAGGATTAAATCTCTTTAATAACTGATTAATTAGTTTAACCAACGGTTATCATTTTTTGGTCAAACAATTTGGCGTCGTCTGCGGGGATTCCTAGTCAAAGTCTTAGTTTCTTTCAGGTCTAAAAAAAAAACACAAAACCTTGTCTTTTCTCGCGTGCATCGTTTAACATAGCAGGTAATGGAGAGGAAAGAATGAAGGCAGTAGCTAGTCTTACTACCAACCTCCTAAACACCATCAACGAAGTCACTGGAACAGATGTCGAGGATGTGATCCCAAACGCTTCCCCCAGGCAGAGTGGTTCACCCCTCCCTCATGGCAGCATCACAAACTTACACGATAAAGAGGCCTCTACATCCACAAAGGAAGAGGAACCACCAGCAGTGAAAAAGCTGCTCGAGGCGTAGTTGGTAAACACTGACCAACATCCTCGACAAACCCGCCCAAAGGGCGAACAGAGAAGATGCGAGAGTTTGTGTCGCACCAATTACAGACGAGCATCACGGCCCTCCTCCCGTAACAGGTATTACTCACAACGTTAGTGATGCAGGTAACGACACCCACACAGCCATTTTGAGGAAGATGGAGGAGATGAAGAACGAGAACAAAATGCTTCGTGACCAGATGAAAGAGCATCAAGAAAGGGTAGACAAAATACCAGACCCCAAAACTCTTACCAAAAGGGACGTCGGTCGGTTCGTTGAGAAACCATACAGTGATGAAGCCGCACCACATGCTATACCTAAAACATTCAAAATGTCGTCATACTTGAAAATATATGACGGTACGACGGACCCTGAGGATCATGTGATCCACTATGTCACCGCAGTAAAAGGCGACGACCTCGCCAAAGAACAAGTGTTTTCCATATTGCTGAAGAAGTTTGGTGAAACCATCACCGGGGAGCCATAACTTGGTACTCACAGCTACCGACACGCTCCATAGAGACGTTGAAGGAAATGGCCGACAAATTCTTCACTGCCATGCGGGGCTAAGAAAGCAGAGGCGAGGGTGAATGACATATTTGCCATTAAACAGTCGCCTGGTGAAAGACTAAGAGATTTCCTCACCCAATTCAACTGCGTGAGGATGACCTTACCAAATGTATCAGAAGGAATGGCAGTGGAAATTTTTCAGAATGGGTTAAACAGGAGCGGTTCGAGGGTGACCAGAAAATTGCTAAGTTGACTCATGAAATATCCCCCGACCATTTGGAACGAAATACATAATGCCTACTACACCGAAGTACGAGCTGACAAAGACAACCTCAACGGGCCAACTCAATGGTTAACCTAAGCCCAAATGGAATCCAGGAAAGACCGGAGAAATGAAAATAGAAGGGACCGTGCAAGCCCTTACCCCAACCGTGAAAGGCATCAACCATATGTCAGAGCCGCCGTAATACCACCTCCCCGTCACGACGACGACCCATCTAGGCGAAAAACAGGGACTCACTGAAACGAAAGAGGTATGGCACCACTATTATCAGCTCACAATTTCTGTAATTCTCCCTCAGAAATAGTCTAGGACACAGAGAAGCTCGGCCTAAAAGTGAAATGGCCGCAGAAGATGAGGTCCAACCCAAACACCAGAAAGTCAAACGCCCTCTATGAATTCCACCAGGAACGGGGCCACAAAATTGAGGACTGCATTGCTCTAAGGCAAGAGGTCGTGAACATGCTTCACCAAGGACATCTGAAAGAACTGTTGAGCGATCGAGGAAGAGCAAACTTTGCTCGAGGACGCGAACAACATCAGGGTCCACCAAAATCTCCCTCCCTAGCTCGAACCATCCAAATGATAGTCGGAGGAGGCGATGACGCATCAATCAACAACATAAAGTTCACAACCACCCACAATCTCAAACGGTCAATCACTATGACGCCCTTGTCAATCACTATGACGCCCTTGTTAATCACTATGACGCCCTTGTTATTACGGTCAATCTCAAACTCGAAGAGAGTATCATCTTCGACGAGTCGGATACCTACGGTTTGGTCTTTCCTTACTATGACGCCCTTGTTATTACTTTACGCTTCTTAGATGTTGATGTAAAACGTATTACGATCGATGATGGGAGCGACGCGTGCATTATCCATCCTCGATTTCTCGCACAAATGAATCTCAAAGATAGGATAGTTCCACGTTGCATCAAACTGACAGGTTTAACAATGTAGTTGAGTAGGGCGGACGTCTTGAGAAATCATGCTACCCGTCCTGGTCGGCGGTGTCACTTTGGAGACCACGTTTCACATCATGGATCAAGATACAATGTATAACGCCATCATAGGTCGGCCTTGGATACACTCCATGAAATCCATCCCCTCCAGCTTATATCAAGTCATCAAATTTCTCACCCCGTGGGGAGTATTCAGCATTCGAGGAGAGCATTGCCCGAGAATGCTACCGCATCGCCCAAGACTGCACATACACCCAGCAATTGGAAGGCAAAGTCGAGGAGGCATAACAATTAACAGGGTCGAGGTCGAGTGATGACGAAGGAAAATATGTCATCAAGGACCCCGGAATCATAGAGGCCACAGGATCAACCGTAGAAGATCTCGACCCCGTACAACTCGACAAAGACGACCACAACAAAAAGGCCTATGTTGGCCACAAGCTTCAAAAACTAGGTAAATTCCACCAATTTTTAGCTGAAAATGCAGACTTGTTTTCTTTTTCCCATGCAGATATGTCGGGCATCCCGAAAGATATAGCGACACACAAATTGAACTTCGACCTATTTTACCCCCCAGGCGATAAAATGTGCGCCTGCGGTGTAACCTCGAGAAAGTTCCTCGGCTTCTTAGTATCACAACAAGGCATTAAGGTCAACCCCGACCAAATCAAAGCTATAGAAGGAATACCAGAGAACTTAACCAGTAAGAAGCAGGTGCAGAAACTGACCGGCCATATAGCCGCCCTGTCGAGATTCATCTCACGGTCCTACGATAGATGCCACAAATTTTTCTGCGTACTCAAGAAAGATAATGGACTCCAATGGAACTCCGAGTGAATCGACGCCTTGAAGGAACTAAAGGCATACTTATCTTCACCCCTACTACTCTCTATGGCGAAACCTAGGGAACATCTTCTCATTTACCTAGTCGTGTCTGATGTGGCAGTGAGTGCGGTCTTGGTCCGAGAAAACAAAGGTACGCAATCTCCCATCTACTATATTAGCAAAACTTTGGTTGATACCAAAACAAGGTATCCACACCTCGAGAAGCTATCCCTGTCTTTGGTCGTAGCTTCACGAAAGCTTAGACCCTATTTGAAGTGCCACCCCATCTCGGTGGTCAAGACCTTTCCCCTAAGGAGTATTCTACACAAACCCGAGCTGTTGGGTAGATTGTCCAAATGGACCATAGAATTAAGCGAGCATGATATAACCTATCAACCGCGAACGGCGATAAAGTCGCAAGTGCTTGTCGACTTCGTCGCCAACTTCAGCACAAAAATAATGCCCGAATTTGAAAAGGAAGCCACCCGTACTTCCTCTAAAATACACGAACTATGGATTTTGTATACTGATGGAGCCTCTAACGCGTCGGGATCCGGACTGGGACTCGTGCTCGAGGTCCTAACAGGCGAAGTAATTCGCCAGTCCATAAGATGCCCTGATATGACTAACAATGAGGTAAGTATGAGGCCGTGATTTCAGGATTAAATTTAGCACTCAAGTACGGAGAGAAGCGAGTCATCCTACGCTGTGATCTTCAGCTCGTCGCCAATCAAGTCACGGGGACTTTTCAAATCAAGGAACAAAAACTACAAAAATACCAGGCCGAGATCTGCAAGCTGTTACCCGTGTTCGACGAATGCCATCTCGACCAAATCCCTCGAGCACAGAATATCGAAGCAGATGGACTTGCCAAACTAGCAGCAGCCACTAAAAGCATAACCAAAGAAGGGAACAGGTTACTCTCCTCCACTCATCGATCGATCAAATCAAGGTACGAACTATAAACCTAACTTGGAACTGGCTCAATCGTATTGTCACATATTTGCAGGAGGACACGCTTCCAGATGATAAAAAAGAAGTCAAAAATCTTCGAATGCAGGCGTCTAGGTACAATGTCATCAAGAACGACCTGTAAAAAAAGAACGTATGCCCCCCAGCTAAATTCTTAGGCCCAAACCGAACACGACGCGTTCTTGAAGAAGTCCACGAAAGTCATTGGGGAGCTCATACCGGCAATCAAGACCTAGTCAGATGCCTCATACGAGCAGGCTACTACTGTCCCACAATGAAAAAAGAGGTTGCCGACTTCGTAAAAAAATGTGAACAATGCCAAAGATACGCCGCCATGATCCACCAAACGGGCGAGCACCTCCACTCAATCACCTCGCCTTGGCCTTTCATCAAATGAGGGATGGACATCGTCGGGCCCCTCCCAGCAGAACGAGGTAATGTACGATTTCTTTTAGTTTTAACTGACTATTTTCCAAGTGGGTGGAAGCAGGTGCATTCGCCCCAATACGCGAGCAAGAAGTGATCGAATTCATATGGAGGAATATTGTGTGTCGTTTCGGCCTCCCCAAAGAAATCATTTGTGACAATGTCCCTCAATTCACTGTAAAAAAGATCGCTTAGTTCTTCGAGAAACGGCATATCAAAAGAATACTCTCCACACCATCTCATCCCGTGGGCAATGGACAAGCGTAGTCCTCCAACAAGTTAATATTGAAATATCATGAAGAAGAAACTAGAGAACGCCAAGTGACTGTGGCCGGAGTTGTTGCCGGAAGTGTTATGGGCATACCGCACAATGCCAAAAACAAGCACAGGAGAAATATCGTACTCACTAGTCTATGGGACTGATGCAGTAATATCGATCGAGGTCAGAGAACCAGGTATAAGGTACTCACACGAGAGCGGGCCGAGAAACGATAAAAGTAGGAGGCAAGACCTCGATGAGTCCAAAGAATGAAGAGACATGGCTTAAGTAAGGATGGTCGCCTAGAAACAACAGGCAGAGCGATACTAAAACAAAAAACCCAAGGTCAAACCGCTCAAAGTTGGGGACTACATACTCAAAGCCAAAACAAAGGCAAACATGGATCCGCAGGAAGGAAAGCTAGGGGCTAATTGGGACAACCCATACAAAATTACGACGGCAGCAAGCAAAGGGTCGTTCCAACTGGAAACGATGGAAGGAAAACTACTACCAAACAACTGGAACATTGCCCACCTCAAGTACTTTAACTTCTAAGGAAAGATGTTCTCCGAGTCGTACTATTTTTCCCTCACCTGAGTTTTGTCCCAATTGGTTTTTCTCGGGGAGGTTTTTAATTAGGAGACAAGGAGGACATATCGAAGTTAAGCACGAGCAGGTGAGAACACAAGTTAGCTATTTCATTGCTTGGCCCCTCGAATACTTCTCCTGGTCGACTAATAAAGGGATTAGATAGACTGGGACTGGAATACCATCCCGAAAAACATGTAAACTTCTCCAATGAATATATGTAAGCAAACACATACAAGAACATGATGTCCGCCTATGTCTCCACCAAGTTTAACACTGTGTCAATTAAGAAACTCACATTTGACCTCGTTCGAGTTAATTAAGAGTAACATTCGACCTCGCTCGAATCAACTCACATTCAACCTTGTTCGAGTTAATTAAGAATAATATTCAACCTTGCTCGAATCAACTCACATTCGACCTCATTCGAATTAATTAAAAGCAACATTTGACCTCGTTCGAATTAATTAAGATTAACATTCGACCTCTCTCGAATCAACTCACATTCGACCTCGTTCGAGTTAATTAAGAGTAACATTCGACCTCGCTTGAATCAACTCACATTCGATATCGTTTGAATTAATTAAGAGTAGCATTCGACCTCGCTCGAATCAACTCACATTCAGCCTCGTTCAAATTAATTAAGAGTAACATTCGGCCTCGCTCGAATCAACTCACATTCGACCTCGCTCGAATTCATTCGACCTAGCTCGAATTTCATTCACAGTTAACCTCGGTCATGTTCAAGCTAATTCCTACCAACACAGTTCTTTTAATCAAGGCAATAAATCGAGGAAAATATTCAAGGAAAAAATAGAAGACTCGGAAATAACTAGCAAAAGTAGCATTCCAAGTCAAAAAGGTATCTTACAAGGGCCGAACAAATGCCCACAAAAGTATAAACAAAAGATTATAAGAAGCATCACCCAGCGGCATCATCCCCTCCATCACCCTCGCCGGTGGAGTACGCATCATCATACCAAGCACCTTGCTGGATTCTGCCCGTTTCGTCTTCATCGTTGCCCGCCCGTGGCGTGGCATGATCATAACCACAGGAAACTCGAGCTGTGTGTGCCTTAGCACGAGCACCCTCGAACTCAACCTCAGTAACTCTCCCTTCCGCCATCAAGTCCCTAAATATGTCTAGCTGGGCCTCGTCATGGATCCACTTATCGTACGAATCCCGCACAACGTCAGGATAAGCGAAAGTCTGAGAGGAAGATGGTCGATCCACTAGCTGTGCCCTTTCGGCCTCAAGAGCGGTGAACTGATCATTTAAGTTCGAAACCTCTCCCTCAAGCCCGCCAATCCTCTCTTCAAGCCTTGCCTCCATGAGCACGACCACCTCCACTTCACTTGCCCGTTCATACCTGAGGACGCAGATGACCTCCTCCAACTCGGCCACCTTGCCAAAGCCGTCATCCTGGATTTCTCGACCTTCCCTAACTCTGTCATCTTTTCAATCAACTCATCATTCAAGTCATTGGCCCTGTTCGAACTCTACTTGAGTTCAGCCTGCAGGGATGCCACTTGAGCCTGAAGATCGGCACACTCAGCCGCGACCCCCCTACTCACCTCAAGTTCGTCCTCTTTGAATCTAAGCGCTCCATCAAGCTCGATACATTTTCCAATGACCCTCACGAGATCGTCTTCCTTCTGATTTAGCTCGTCCCTAAGAGACTGGAAGTTACCGTCCATGTCGAATTAGAGGCATATCTCGCGATGCTTGGCACGGTATTTATGATGCTTCAACTCCATCCTCATGAAAATAGCCCTCATCCTCTCTTCCCGCGGGCACACTCAATCTCCAATATAAAAGTCTAATAAACATGGAAATGGCAGAAGAAAGAAGTCAGTAAAAACGAACAACGAGAAGAAAAGAAAGAGAACTTAAGGTACGAGAACTCGAAAAACCAAAAACTTACTCGCAAAGCCATTCCGGTATGACAAACGACAGAGCAGTATCATCAAACATTTGTAAGGTCTTGTCCTTGGAGCTGGAGCAGCGGGGACCCAAAGAAGGGATCACGCTCTCCGTATTCTTCAATAAGTCACGGTCGAGGGGAATGACTATGTTGCGAGTAGTTCCCTTCATCCTCACTTCTACCCGAGTGAACCCCTCATTGAACATCTGAACCTCCTCGGGGTCGATATCGGAATCAGACTATTAGCCATCTACGGCCACACATTTCCCTCTCTCCTTAGTAGAGGAAGTAACGTCATCTTAACCTGACGGTGATGGATCACTCCTCAGAACGACCTATGTTGCCTCTGATCGCCCTTCTTCTTCCATGATGACCTCAGAAAAGGGAGCAATTTCTACATCTTCTGAAGGGGGTAAAGTCTCGGTTTTCAAAGCCATGCCGCCCTCGGATGCAGCTGTGGCAAGCTTGGGATCACCCCATGTTAACTCTTCGGTTCCTACTATCTCAATGCCAACTTCTACTCTCCGCCATTTTAACGGAATTGCTTCCTCCTAGCTCGGAGACAACCTGTCCACTAAGTGAAACATATGAGAAGTCGGAGACTCCACTGAAGGGCCTATCACCCGTCTACTAGGCCTATGCAACGCCGAAGTCTGAGAAGGAGCAGCAGTTTGAACGGATTCGCTTGCGGTCGCAACAAGTAGAGACCCGGTCGAGGCACCTGATTGACTAAAAGTGGGGGTAGGAGCATTCACTCTTCTCGAACCCCTCCGATCTGATAGCAAAGATAGGTGAAACTAAGGAAGGGAGAGAGAAAGAAAACGACATGAAGCAGCAGAAGGTCTAAATGAATGACTTACCGGTCGCAGAAAGTTTACAGCCAAAATTCTTGTGGAACGACGACCATTCGCGGATCCCCACCATGTGGGGTAAAATTTGGCTCCCCCAGTCCCGAATGTCGACAACCAACGTAGGAGGATCTTTCTCGGTAGCACGAAAGAAGAATAGGAGCAGTTAGGTCATCGACAAGATAAAGTAAAACGAGCAATCAGCTAACAGAGACACCTATGGGAAAAGTTTCACATTTCAGGGAATCCACTTGGGTTCGCCACCACGTGCTCAATTTTAATATAGAAGAAGTGGAACCAAAAATGACGATTGGTCCTATCATCCATCTTCACGACCAATCCCATTCTCCCACAATGGCGAAGATACAACATCGTGTCTCTAAGGAAACTCGGCGCGAAGAGATGTAATAGGTGGCGAATGGAAATCCCGCGGTTGGTCGGCTCCGCGTACTTTATCAACATCAGGAAAAGCTTGTAAATGTATGGAGAGAGTTGGGCCGGGAAGATGTTGTAATATCGGCAGAATTATTCCGCCAACGGGGGAAGAGGAAGAGAATAGCCCACTCGGAATGGGTACACGTAGAAGGCGTAGTACCTAGGGTGGTGGATATGGATTACGTTACTTCCAGCCGGGACCAAGTCAATATGGGCTGGGATGTTGTATTTGGCCCTAAGTTCAGCCAAGGCGTCTGCGTCCATTTCAGACTGCACGGGTCACCGACATCGAGAAGTCTGACATGGCTTTATCATTACGAGGAATGATTTCCTCCACGGTGGGAAAGCTCTCGTCATCAACATCAACAACAATATTCTCATGGTGAGGGGGCATTCTCACTACTAAGGGGATGGGTTCAGGAGCCTCACCAGAAATAGGAGGTGCATTAACCATTTTTGGTTGTTCGCAAAATGCAGAAAAACAAGAACTTGAAAGAGGTGAAAGTAGCAAGAATCAAGAATCACTTAAACCCAGAAAGAGAGCAAGAGTGCGAAGATGGAAGAGACTAGAGAAAGAACACAAGAAGAAGAAGAAAATATAAAGGGGTGCGGGTTCGGAAGCTGGAAAAGGAAAAGACCACTCAAAGGGCTCCCCACCCTTATTTATAGAGAACAAACACTCAAATCGAGAAAATCAACCGTCAGGTGCACATGAATCAAAATGACAGGGGCACGGGAAGCGATACGGAGCATCAGGAAGATGTGTGATAATGACACGTGAGGTTGTGATGTCACTCCAAACTAACGTCACAATAAGTTGTGGTTCTTAAAATGCCATGTCACCATCTCATGCAGGATCCTCTCCACTCGATCCCCTCCATCTGATGATTAAGTCGCGCAGAGATGGTTGTTATGAATGATTTACAAACCATCATGAGCAGTTTGGTCGAGGTCGACCAGTGAGCAAATGGACCGAGCTGTCTAGCGATCAATCAAGGCCGAGGTCGAGCAACATAGGTAGAAGTAACAACTAGTTTTGTATTGGGGTCTTCAGAAGGAATATTCTGTTGAATATTCTCTTATTGTACTTTAGGATTCTTTGGGAATATCCCATATAAATAGAAGGAAAGATGAGGGAAAAGACAGGTAATATTCTATATGATAAGAACACTTTTGAAAAGTAAGCTTTCTAGATAAATACAAAGAGCAACTTTATGAAGAGATTCGACCTTTCTGGACTATCTATTGTCATTTCCGCCAGATCCGAGAAAATGTCCAATACTCTCTTATATTCTTGTCATTCATCATTATAAGAGGAAAGAATAATTCAATAAATTCAATTGGTGAATCTCCCTCCTTATTTACATTTATTGTCATTTAATACTTGATACTTATTGCATATTATTACATTTGACACATTTATTGCTAGCACATTAATTTTGTTTCATCACGACTCACACCTTTCGCACTGTCAATTCAAAATCTGAAATTATTAGCTTTAACTAGGATAACTATGATTAACTCTCTTTAATAACTGATTAATTAGTTTAACCAAAGATCATCATTTTTTGGTCAAACAGTTGCAGCCATGATGTGTATTGTAGGCTCGATAGCTAGAGACGTCAGATCCGTGAGAAAGAAACTTAGGATCGAGAAGACACTTTTAAATGCAATTATTATATGTATGCAACACATGAAACCAATTCAGCACTAGAAGCTGAAACAGTAAGTACATCAAAGGTCATTCTATAAACAAAATTGTTATGACATCTAATTTCACCCGGTAGTCAGTTTTGACCATGTTATTTAAGCTATATTCATATTTTCCAATATATTTAGTGGCCGTTTGGACATAAGAATTGTAAAATGTGAAAAAAAATGTGAAAATGATATTTGAAAATTAGAATTGTGTTTGGACATGAATATAATTTTGGGCTGTTTTGAACTTTGTGAGTAATCTGAGTGAAAATTTTGAAAACCAGCTTTTTGAGGTTTTTCAAATTTTGGAAAAATTCCAAAATTCATCTACAAGTGAAAATTAAAAATTTTATGGGCAAACATTAATTTCGAAAAAAAGTAAAAAAAATTCGAAAATAAGTGAAACTTTTTTCATGACCAAACAAATTCTTAATATGTAGCCAGGTCGCATGGGCGGATCTAATATATGGAGTAAACTTCATTTATGACCATCCGCTAGAAACTAGCCGCTAGCCACAAATTGCAATATGTATTTTATAGTCCAAAATCAGTTATAACGGCTAGCCACCGAATTATACATCTGACCCACAAGCACAAACACATGTTCATTGGAGAAATGATTTTCGGCCCAGAATGGTTTAGCCAGAAAACTTCACCGATCACAGTAGTGGCCGAAAAATTCACAGTCGTCGGAATTGAAATAGCACGCAAACCATCTTTTAGGTCTAGATTTTCATAATATTGAAAGCCTCAAAAACAATAAATAAAACTAGAAGAAAGAGTCATCGAATTTAATGGAGGGTCACCGGTGTTTGAGTTTCCGTCCAGATCTAAAGACAACGAGATCGAGCACAGTAGGTTAGACTGACAGGGTTTTGATTTCGATTTCATGATTTGTGGTGAAGTCGAAGCTGGAGCCTGAGAACCATTAATATTAATACTACAACGACTGAAATTTGACAAATCTTGTATTCAATTCTTGAAACCTTCCATTTCACCATGGAAGTGAACAATGTCTTTATTGATCATTGCCATTTCCTCTTTATAATCTGTTTCAGAGGGTTTGGCTCCTATTTGGCCCCCAAGTATCAATTACTCTCCCTATTCTCTGTTGCAACTCGTGCATATCAAATATGAATATTTTATCAATCTTTTTTTTGGACCAACTTTTTCATAAAAAAAAGTATACGAGGTTAATATTTGAAAGTCATTTTAGATTATGTATGATACTGGAGAGCATTTCTTTTGAATATTGGTATATTTCAAAATATACAACTGTTATTATATAATTTATATACAATAGACTGTCACTATACAAATTATATACATAATAGACTGTCATCATACAAAAAATACACTAAATAGACTGTCATTATACAAAATATATAAAAAATAGACTATCACTATATAAAAATATACTAAATAGACCGTCACTATACAATTTATATTCAATAGACTGTCACTATATAAAATATGTACTAAATGGATTGTCACTCTATAAAAAAAAGTATACAAAATAGATTGTTACTATACAACAAATATACAAAATAAGCTGTCACTATACAAAAAATATACAAAATAGACATTTCGGGCCATTGGATGTAATATGTTTCGGCGGGAGGGCCATTTTGTGTCAATGGGCAAAAACATGGGCTATTAAAATTTTAAGGTGCTATAGAGGGTAGTTTTCTCATATACTTTTTGGCATGGTGTGACAGTGTCCTCACACAATTGGCAAAAAATCGTCCTAGTTATAGATATTAGCACAAAATATCCCATAAATGTATATCACAACAATAATATGTATATTAAAATGTATATCACAACTTTATTTTTCTTCGTATGTATGTATGTATGTATGTATGTATGTATGTATGTATGTATGTATGTATGTATGTATGTATGTATGTATGTATGTATGTATGTATGTATGTATATAATTTTATTTTTCTTCTTTATTATCTAAAATATAAAATGATAAATAGAATTATTTAAAATTTATTTTTATCTCTATATCAATGTATATCATAACGAAAATAATTGTATTATTTAAATATCACATTGTATAACACATCAAATAATGTGCATACCAAATATATATTATAAGTTTATTTTATTCTTAGTGTATATCAAAATGTATATAATTTTTTCTTGTATATCAAAATGAAATAAAAGATATTTTTTTCTTTGTATACTTCAGTGTATAACACATAGTTTCTTGTGGATATACACTATGCTGTTGATATACAAAATGAGAATTAGATATATTATTTGTATATCATTGTGTATAACATATTAATAATGTGCATATCGATAAAATATATTAAAATTTTATTTTTTTATAACAAATTTTAGATTGAAAACTCAAGTTCAAGACGACTCCACACGTGTATTCCCTATTGTATCCTGTGTATATCTCTATGTATATTAGTGATATCTCATGTATATCATGTTTATCTGTATATATCCATGAAAATTTATGTTATATATACAATGTGATATACACGGGCGTCCTTAAAACTTGTCTGATATACACTGATGTACAAGATATACAACGTGATATACATATGTCGCAGATGGATTTTTAGGTCTGATTTTTTTACCTGAAACCAGTCTAATTCACTTTTAATCTTGCTCAAATTTTGTATATAGCATTTTTTTAGGTATTTTCAACTAATTTCAATCATACTCACTCGTTCAATCCAACCAAAAAAAAAAAAAAGAAGAGAGAAGAAAAATAAAATTGAAATATATTTTTTCTCTCTTAGTTTTTGCTTATGATTTTTTCTAATGTGAGATCAACCTTACCTTTTCATTCCACTAATTTTTTTGCATATTTGCAAGAATTTTTTCTAAACTATGAGAGCGAAAGAGAAGAGATAGAAGAAGAAATACAAGAAGAGAAAGAGGGAGGAAAGCCAAAATAAACGAGTAATTTTTTTTTTGGAGAGAGAATACATAAAAGAGTAGTGTTTTTTAGGATTTGGTATGCCAATTGTTTGGAGGTATCTTTGCCAAACCTAATGTAAGACTAAAAAATTATCAATTCCTGTTATATATTGTTATAGAATGCCAGTTTTTGCTACGTCTTACATATATGGGGGCACTCCTAATGCAAACTTTAGACTGGCCCATGGCAACCAAATTTCAGAGGCCGATTTTTGCAACATCAATCGTGTTTGCCTAAAGTTGGTTTCAAAGTGGCTAAACTAGCAAATTTGTATACACTGCGCTTATGGCTTAAATAGTGGTCTCAAAATCGGCTATTGTGCACTTGCCCCAGTTGTGACTATACCTTGTTCCAAATTTTAATACCAAGAAAACATTTAGGAAAATAATTGTTGAAGGCGTAGAAGGCATTGGTAGTTTATACTGGCAGTTCAGCGTACGTCAATATTCAGACAGTCAGAGACTGTCTAAAACTCGTTGGGCAATCATTCCTTATTCCCTTTAATTAGACCTTATAAAGCATTTTAGTTTGTGTAGTATTATTTATGCGTCAATGCATATAAAATAATCAAGGAAAAATTTAAATTTTAGTGCTGGTAAGGAACCATTTTATTTCAATTAGTTGTTGGTAAGCTGAAACGTAGACGAACAACCAGAACCAAGGTAAGAGGGATGCCTTTGATTTTCAATTCGTATTTTACGTACATATTTCTTTGAATAAATTTAATATTATTTGCTATTCGAAAAGGTTGAATGGTTCAATTTGTTAAATTTTGAATTATTTATCCAAAAAAAGGGATCAATTCCCACTAAATACTTTTTTCTTTCTCATTCCCTTAGTTTCTTTCTTTGTCTATATATATTTAAATTGCTTCTTATATGAAGAGAATTTTTGAAATAAAATGCTTCCTTAGCTGGAATTTGATTCCCGTATGTAATGTTGGAAATGAACACTGAGACAAGCAAATTTCTATTGAACATGATTGTTTTTTCCTTGTTTGCTAATAATGCTAGCTGTTCATTGTTATTAGTTCGCTAATCATTCACCTCAACTTAATTTTTTTAATATTGTGGCCCCTAATGACGTCGAATCTTTTTTAGCAAAGTCTTCTCCGCCACAGAAGACTTCCATTAGTATCTCTATGGGATTATTATAACAAGTAGAGAAGAAAATGTTTGAATTTGCTTCATTAAATAATTTAAACAATGTTCTACGTTGATTTAGTCGCGAGCAATTGGTTTGAAAGAACTTGAAATTTTGGCGTGACCTTGAAAGTTTTTTCTTAGAAATGATAATGCAGCATTATTTGAGCGTAAATTTGTATTGACATCTTGTTCACAAAATGTGCGTGTAATAACTTTTAGCACACTATTGCACATTTCGTTATCATGAATTAGAACCAAATTCACATCAATTAAAAGACAAAATACCGATACGAACCTAACTAAGCCAACCTCAATTTTGCAAAAGTTTCCTAAATTACAGTTAATTCGGATTGTGTTATCTGTTGGGCAATATTGTCCAGCCAAAGGCTTAATGACCTAATCCTATTCTCTTTTGATTTTAATTTCTATTCGAAATTGGATTCGGTAATTATTCCTATTTAGAGTTGGTTTTGGCTTTAAGAGAAAACACCACTCATTATCTATAAATAGGACAACCTTGGAGAATTGCTCTATGCTCATTGGTACTTAAACACATAAGAGTTATTTTTGAGAGAGCTTTCGTCAAGAGAGAAGATAGAAGAAAAGTATTAGTTTTTGCTGCAGATTTTTATTCCGATCAACCAACTTCAAATCACGTTTTCCGATTCGTTAAGCGTTGGATCGGGCTGCAATTTTTACTGAGTGTTCGTAACATCTTGGTCCTTGATTTGAACGGTGAGATCGGATTTGGATGCTCGTAGAATCTGATTTCGTTCCTCGAACAGCAACTCCAGTTTTGTGACTTCTCTTTTTCAATTGATTTATCGTTGCTATTGTTGCTCCGTGTTTGACACTTGTTGTGCAGTCAATTTGGAGAGCTTTTGTAACACTCTTATTATTATAGTGGAGTTTTTTGGATCTTTGTGATCCCGTGATTTTTATCTTCGATTTGAAAGATTTTTCACGTTAAAATTCGGTGTTCTTTATCTTCTTTAGTTTCGAATTTGCCTCTTCCTCGACATAACATTATCATCATCATTATTGTTGTTCTTTGTGTTATCATAACCACCATCCCCATTTCGGTGATGAATAAGAATTAAGACGTTGTATATTTTGAATTGAGCGGTTGAGTTCTAAAATGTATTTATTTAACTCTATTTATATATGATTCAACCTTAAAAAGTTGGATTCTGCCGAACATACAAACCTATCTTGTACCGGTGACAGATCCCATTCATAGTTGAACCACGACCTATTTTCCTAATAAGGGCCATAGTAATTGGCGCTAAGGACAAACATCAACGTCAAATTTTGTACATTTGCTACATTTTCTCATCACTTGGGTTGCCCGAACTAGGAGTGGGCATATTTCGGTCAGAACGAAGAAACCGACTGAAATATTTTTATTTCGGTTTCTGTTTGTTCGGTCAGTTTCGATTTAAAATTTTTAAATTTTTTGTTTTTCGGTTTTGATTTTCGGTTATTAATTTATTTAATTCGGTTAAATGAAAAATCGAATTATTAGCATATAGGTTCTTTAAGTTATATACAGACTAAAGCCCATAGGTAATAAATTAATACTATTAGGTCCAATCTATCAAAGACTCAACACAATTAAGTAGGTCCATCAGCTTCTCAATCTTAAAGACTTTCACTCTATTAAAACTACAAGTATTTGATTCTAAACTAATTAAAATAAAAAGAAAACATATAATGAACTCTAAACAAAGGAAGAGCAGATTTTTATATTACCAATGTGATGAAAACAATCTAGGGTTATGGACTATCTAACAATCCTATTGTATTCTTCGATTGAATTGACTAACTAATTCATCCAGCTTATTGGTTGACATGTTTAATATTGCTCATAAGAATCTGTCAAGTTCTTATTTGCCTATTCAAGCTAACCTAACGCCTATATGTCTATAGAATAAGAACTAACAAGAACACATTTATAATTTCTGTAAATCAACCAAGCAACGCAATTAGATATATGTCTATCCTAACAGTGAATCAGTTCCCTGATGCTCAGGTTCAAGAACTTGCTCTACTCAATCCTATGTGCAATCTAGAATTCCCACTTTCGAGTTCAATTCTAGATTCGTAGGTAGTATTCAATTCTTAATCAAGCAATCAAATAATTAAGTGCATGATTGAATAAATAAACTAAAACTAAGAAATGAAAATCAATATTCGAATAACAATAGTCATGAAAAAACCACAAACCGAGAACGTGAAGTTTAGCTCCACATAAACATGGTAGCAAAATAAGAAATCATACAAAAAAATAGAAGAATTATAAAGTTTGGTGGAAAAAAAGATGAAATCCAGCCTCCACGGCGGCTCTGTGCTCTCCCTTGGTCAAAAGTCTAAAAAATGTTCTCCCTTGGTCAAAAGTTTCTCAGAAACGTCCCCCCTTGGTCAAAAGTTTCTCAAAAAATGTCTCCATCCTTAAAATAGGTTTAGGTTGGCTTTTATATGANGGGGGGGGGGGGGGGGGGGGAGTCTTGGGGTCGAACAAACCGAATCCCGGTCGAAATAGGACATGTTCACGTCTTGAGCGTCCAGGGCAGTGTGGGGCGCTGGCTCTGTCGCTCAACTTTTCAGCGTTCTATTTTGGGCGCCACATGTAGCGCCCCATGCTGCCTGTGGCGCTCAACTGACCACTTTTGCATTTTCTTCCCATTTTCATTCCAATTCATGCACTTTCGTTCCAAAGCATATTCGAATGATTCCTACACATAGAGATACTATAAATTAGCACAAATCATTATATATACATCCGAAATCTATGAAATATGAGGAAAGGTTGTCTGTATAGTTAGCAATAATAACAATTATATATTGTCTGTATAGTTTCGTAACCTCTTATTTTATTTTGGGTATTTTGTCGGGTTGGAGGCTAAATTTCTCGTTGACCCTTTGTTTTGTAACTAAATTATCACATTTTTACCAAGTCCTGAACGTATATGTTGTGTTTTCGTTGTCTGAATTTTTTCTTTCGCGATTATGACTAAAAAATGAGATCTTCTCAAATCATGAACATAAAAGGAATCTTGAAACTACTTGTAATAGTAGTAATAAAAATAGGAAAACTTATTTGTTCTTGAAAAATCTGTATTTTTTGGTGAATTATAAAGCAAGAACGGTAGAATTAGCGAGCGCGATAAGCCATGAAATTCTCCATTTGCCTGTTTATTTAATATTTAATTTTCGAAGCCGACAAAAACTCATTTTTATTTTCAGCAACGTTAGTTGGTCTTTTTAAAGCCAAAGGTGGTGTTTGAATTTTATTTTACTTTAAATTCTGAGAATAACTTTGAGAAAAATCGTTCATTTTGATAAACTTCAATGAAAAGATTTTCGAGCATTTTGTAAGTTATTGGAATCTTTGTGTTTGTCCAAATAAATGATGTGCTTTTGTAATTCGTCGTGTTCAGACGTGATTTTGACTCGTTTTGGAAGTAATTAAGGTAAGATTTATTCCTATCTGGTGCTTTTATAAATGAGAAATTACCGCTATGTCCATTTATAAGTAGCTTATTATAAAAATTAGTTAATTCATAAAATATTATTAATATTAGTTAATTAGTTATTTGTAGCCAAAAAAAGTCAAATTTTTGTTTTCTTTTAAGTGAGTGTTATTAGAATAGATTGTTTACATCTTAAAGAGTTTGAATCTCATTTTTGGAATGATTGTCACACCTCCTTTTTTTCATCCCCGTGATAATAAAGGGTAATAAGGGAGTTTTTCCAGTTAAAGTGATATTATTCGGTTTTAGGATTTAATATTATTTTTCAGAGTCGCCACCCGGATTTTTGACGATGCTCCGGGACACCGTTTTTATTTTAAAATCCCAAACCGAGAAAATTTTGACTCTGTTTTAATTTGCCTGCGACCAGAAATCCGAGTAAGGAATTCTGTTAACCGGGGAGAAGGTGTTACACATTCCCGAGTTCCGTGGTTCTAGCACGATCGCTTAACTATTAATATTTGACCTAATTATCTAATTATTTACATATTTTAAACCTATTGTGTTTTTTAGCCTTTTTCACTTTTTAGCCGCTTTTAATATTTATGGATTATTCTGAAACAAATCACGATGGCCTGCACTTGTCGTTTTTTGACATATTATAAACGCGCCACATGAAATGCACCCGCGATTTACGACATATTTATTTTTAATATTAAACAAATTTATAACCGGGTCATATAAAATGCACATCCGAATGGGATTTATGTACCATGACCATGCCACGAGAACCGTAGCCATAGTCATGATAATTTATTATTTATTAATTTCTCCTAAAGCAAGCTATGATGTTCATGATTTATTCTTAATCTATTCGAGATTATTGAAACTATTTAAGCAATCATCTATTTTGTAAAATAGGCCAACTCGCTTACTTCAAAACAAATGTTAATTGCCCGAATATTAAAGAATAAGAATAAACGAAAGCTCAAAATTACATCAATCAACATAAACCCATGAATCTGCAAAGCTCAACACGATCACTTGCCCTAAACTTTCAATGAATTCAAACAACAGTTTCTTTAATCAAAACACGATTGCAATGTATGAACTATAACGAGGGGGAGATGGAAAATTAACATACCACAAATATTAAATTATAAATAATGAATGGAGCATGAATCCTACAAATCAAGTTATCTGATTATTTTTCAATGATATTTTGGAAAGTTGGCGTGAAAATGAATTCAAAGTTAAGAAAATAATTTCTTGCGAAATTTTGGATTCATTTCGTGTTTGTCCCTATACTTAACTAATATATTGGATTCATAACTGATGGATTGACTATTGGTTGTAAATCATACCTTATCCATTTCGCTAATCCAACCTTCATTTTGGTTCAAGATTTGAGTCGAGACAAACATGGCCGTATATAGAGAAAAGCTTGAATCAAAAAGACCTTTATTTTTGCCAAATTTGAATTTTTAAAGCTTTTCAATTCAACGCACGGACTGAACACCACTGACCACGACGGAAAATCAACGACGGCAATCTCGAACTCGACACTAATATGCGCGAAAATAGGCTGTTTGGAACTGTATTTTGAGCTGGAATTTCCAGCTGGTTCTCATGGTGAAAACGTGAGGGAGTAGAATATGGGTTATCTTTCTCTTTTGTGGTGTGAGGTTGAAGACACCAACAATGAGGGTCACGATCGATTTCTCAAGGAATTAGGTTCTTAGGGATTGAAAGCAAGAANGGGGGGGGGGGGGGGGGCTGTGCTCCTAGATTGTGTCTTTTTTGAAGAAGAGCCTTGAGGTCTTTTTTATATTAGGGTCTTCTATTTTTAAGGGGTATGGGCTAAGGAATTATGAGCTTGGTCCATGTCTTGTTAGGTTTTAAATTTGGGTTAAGAAGACTACAATGATATAATGTATTTATAAATATGTAAAATTATTCTTAATTGATTTTAATAAATTATTATATTTAAAATAAAACTAAGAATTAAAGTTGAAACTATATTTTTTCTTGGTATTTTTCAAAGATTATATAAAAATAAAAATCATAGTAAAATAGTATGACTACAAAAAAATGAAACTATTTTTTTTTTTATAATTTTAGTTTTTTGTGATAAAATAAAGTAAAAACTAGTTAAAATAGTGATATTAGACCTAAACTAAAATTATTAAAATGCTAATATGGGTAAAATTTCGGGGAGGGTCAAAAATTACATGTCTACAACTGTTCCTCTTTGACTTGAAACGTGAAGAGTTTTCAGGAAAAGAACGACGAGACAGGTTTTTTGACCCGACCTTTATTTAGAGAGACCTAAAACTAAAAGAAAGGAGAATGTGACCGAGTCCTAGTTTTGGACAGCCTACATATCCCGGGTTATAAGGGAATCAGGTCACGTGTAGTTCAAGAAGTTTTGGAGTGATGGAGAGGATAGGGGACTCGAGTGAGGTTCCGTCTCGTCGAGGTTCCGGTCCGCGGTCCCATTATTACATCAAAATCAAAAAGAAAAGACTAATTAAGCCTATCAACTACGAGTTACAAGATTCCTATCTATGATTCTTCTGAAGCTTGGTCTTAAGTCTTGGTTGGTTCTTCATGTGGACTCTGATCTGAATCTTGATGCTTGTTGGCTGCAGGTGCTAATTCATTCTTCTACAACTTTTTCGGACCAAGAATGGACATGCATAGCTTGTGACTTCAATCTGTCTCGAGCAGTCCACATCTTTTCCGCTTCTGTACTTTGGGGTTCAACTTTTTTCGTTTTCTTCTTTTCTTTTATTCTGAAATGAGACATCTTCTTTTGGTTGTCTCGAATCCATTGTCCTAAAATTGCAATTTGCACAAAATCAAAAAGCAAACGAACGAAATTTTCTGCCCCAGTTTTCACTAGGAAAATTTCTTGAGTTATTGTAAGGAAATCTATACTACTTTATTATTGAAAGCTGTGAAAAGCCGGGAACAGTGCACCAGGAGTTATTGTAGACTAGGGAGTGGATACCATATGCCCAAAGGTAAAATCAACTAGGGGTTGGAGACCCTATGTTGAAAGAGAATTGACAGGTTATGCTGTCGTCAAGAAAAGATCACCGGGTTATGCCGGTGTCTGGGGAAGGATCAACGGGTTATGCCGTTGTCAAGAAAGAGATCACCAGGTTATGCCGATGTATGGGAAAAGGTCAACATGTTATGCTGTTATCGGGAAAAAGAGATCACTGGGTTATGCCAGTGTCAGGAAATGATCAACAGGTTATGCTGTTGTCAGGAAGAGATCACCAGGTTATGCCGATGTATGGGAAAAGGTCAACATGTTATGCTGTTATCGGGAAAAAGAGATCACTGGGTTATGCCAGTGTCAGGAAGTGATCAACAGGTTATGCTGTTGTCAGGAAAGATCACCAGGTTATGCCGGTGTCTGAAAATGAGATTCATCGGGCTATGCCGACATCAACTAGGGAATGGACACCTATGTTGGAAAGAAGACTAGGGAGTGGAGACCCTAAGTCTAAAAATAAAATCAACTAGGGAATGGAGACCCTATGTTGGAAAATGAGACTACTAAATTGTGTATCTATGCTAAAATGAATCAAAAAGGATTTTTTGTTTTTCTAATTTTTTTTTTATCTAAGGAGAAAGATTCATCAGACGAAAATGTGTATCCTAGGAGAAAGATTCATCGGACTAGGTTTTCTTTATCTTAGGAGAAAGATTCATCAGACTAAGACATTTATCCTAGGAGAAAGATTCATCAGACTAGGGTTTTTTATTATCTTAGGAGAAAGNTATCTTAGGAGAAAAATTTATCAGACTAAGATTTCGATCCTAGGAGAAAATTCATCAGACTAGGTCACTTAATTTTTATTATCTTAGGAGAAAGATTCATCAGACTAAGATTTTGATCCTAGGAGAAAATTCATCAGACTAAGATTTCTATCCTAGGAGAAAGTTCATCAGACTAGGTTTTCTATCTTAGGAGAAAGATTCATCAGACTAAGGTTTTTTTATTATCTTAGGAGAAAGATTCATCAAACTAAGATTTTTATCCTAGGAGAAGTTCATCAGACTAGGTGTTTTTATTATCTTAGAAGAAAGATTCATCAGACTAAGACATTTATCCTAGGAGAAAGATTCATCAGACTAGGGTTTTTTATTATCTTAGGAGAAAGATTCATCAAACTAAGACATTTATCCTAGGAGAAAGATTCATCAGACTAGGGGTTTTTATCATCTTAGGAGAAAGATTCACCAGACTAAGATTTTTATCCTGGGAGAGACTAGGGAGTGGAGACCCTAAGTCTTTAGGAGAAAGATTCATCAGACTAGGGGTTTTTATCATCTTAGGAGAAAGATTCACCAGACTAAGATTTTTATCCTAGGAGAAAGTTCATCAGACTAGGTTTTCTATATTAGGAGAAAGATTCATCAGACTAAGACGTTTATCCTACGAGAAAGATTCATCAGACTAAGGCGTTTATCCTAGGAGAAAGATTCATCAGACTAGGGTTTTTATCCTAGGAGAAAGTTCATCAGACTAGGTTTTCTATCTTAGGAGAAAGATTCATTAGACTAAGATTTATGATCCTAGGAGAAAGTTCATCAGACTAGGTTTTCTATCTTAGGAGAAAGATTCATTAGACTAAGATTTATGATCCTAGGAGAAAGTTCATCAGACTAGGTCTTCTATCTTAGGAGAAATATTCGTCAAACTAAGACGTCTATCCAAGGAGAAAGATTCATCAGACTAAGGTTTTTTATTATCTTAGGAGAAAGATTCACCAGACTAAGATTTTGATCCTAGGAGAAAATTCATCAGGCTAGGTCATTTTTTTTGTTATCTTAGGAGAAAGATTCATCAGACTAAGGTTTTTTATTATCTTAGGAGAAAGATTCACCAGACTAAGATTTTGATCCTAGGAGAAAATTCATCAGGCTAGGTCATTTTTTTTGTTATCTTAGGAGAAAGATTCATCAGACTAAGATTTAATCTTAGTAGAAAGTTTATCAGACTAGGTCTTCTATCTTAGGAGAAAGATTCATCAGACTAAGATTTTGATCCTAGGAGAAAGTTCATCAGACTAGGTCCCTTATTTTTGTTATCTTAGGAGAAAGATTCATCAGACTAAGATTTCTNAGGAGAAAGATTCATCAGACTAAGATTTTGATCCTAGGAGAAAGTTCATCAGACTAGGTCTTCTATCTTAGGAGAAAGATTCGTCAGACTTAGATTTTGTTCCTAGGAGAAGATTCATCAGACTAGGTCTTTTTTTTTTAATCTTAGGAGAAAGATTCATCAGACTAAGATTTTTATCCTAGGAGAAAGTTCATCAGACTAGGTCTTCTATCTTAGGAGAAAGATTCATCAGACTAAGATTTTTATCCTAGGAGAAAGTTCATCAGACTAGGTCCCCTTTTGTTATCTTAGGAGAAAGTTTCATCAGACTAAGATTTCTATCCTAGGAGAAAGTTCATCAGACTAGGTCTCTTTGTTTTGGGTATCTTAGGAAAAAGATTCACCAGACTAAGATTTCTGTCCTAGGAGAAAGTTCATCAGACTAGGTTTTCTATCTTAGGAGAAAGATTCATCAAACTAAGATTTCGATCCTAGGAGAAAGTTCATCAGACTAGGTCTTCTATCTTAGGAGAAAGATTCGTCAGACTAAGATTTCTTTTGGGAGAAAATCCATCAGACTAGGACTTTTTATCCTAGGAGGAAAAATGTGAATAGCAATGGAAATATTTATGCACACTAGCAAGACAAATAAAGGCAAAGATTTGAGAAACTTCCCTTTGTCGGCTCTTCTCTTATTCTTTTTTTCTTTTTCTTTCTTTTCTTTTTTGTTTTTTGTTTTTGAACCAACTTCCTTGCACTTCTTTGTTCCTGTTTCAAACAAAGAAAATTTTGTCAGTTTTAAAAGTGGTGGTCGGTTTGTGGCCTTGAATCTTGGGCAGCTTGGCATTTTGCTCAATCAGCTTGAGTCAGTTTCAAGAGACTTTTTTGGTCTGCATCAACCCTGACTGTTTCACATCCGGTACCATTTTTATTTGTGGATCAGTCGACCTTATCTCAAAAGAAGAGATTTCTTTTCTTGGATAACCTTTTCTTATATCGTGAATGTGTTTTGCTTTTGAACAATTTGTCTGTCAGAGAGGATCACAACTGGTAAGTGCCTTTCGAACGATGTGCACACTTCATAGTCCTTGTTCGGTATTACAAAGGATCTCCGATTAACCTTGAGGCTATCTTTACTTGCTTCAACCGAATAGGCTGACAAGATTCTTTTGGGGGTAAGCCTATACATGAATCCTCAATGCATGTTGACTGTAACATTGGATTGCTGGCCAAACTCACTTTTGTGCAACTGAAAAGCTGATAGCAGATTTTGAA
>ML326580.1:0-42306 GCA_005239505.1 Nicotiana paniculata | reverse complement strand
ATGATCCTCTCTTCATCCTCAACCACACCCCACCATCAGTTTCCCCAAAAACTCACCCGAAATCGAGTAATTTCAGATCTGAAAAAGACTGAAACCCTAGAGTTCACCCCCGGTGATTGAAAGCCAATCAGCGGCTCAGACTTATGTAAGTCACTTGCTCTACATAAGAGTAAGTGATTCACGTGGGTTTGATTCCATTCAAACCTTGCCGGAGTCCGACCAATTTTTTCCAACTCAACCAGGTACCCCTCCTCCCTCTGTTCGTGTTTAGATAAACAATTACCTAGCCTAAATCATGTCCTAGGCCGTCTTAATCACAAAGTCTGAAAATCTGAACTTAGGCTTGCTAGATTTGTAGAGATTAGCATGTTTTTCTCGCCTTAGTTGATTTCTTAGGGACAAGTTCATGTTACGGATGCTCATCAGATTTTTGTATGGTTCATGTTCTTTTGCTTTTGTCATCTTGAATTGTGATTTTCATATTGTCAATTAGGTGTAGTTGCTGACTCTTGTATTAATTGGTTCAGATTCCATGTTTTTTCATCTAAGTGTTTGTTTTAGCCTTAGGTTCCCTGTTTTATCAATGACTTTAGGACTAATTGACCTGAGCTTTAATTCCATTCCTCTAAATGATGATTCAAATGTTAGTTGAATTTATGCATAAATCAAGCTGCTTGACCCAGTTAAAGGTTTTCCTTTTCCAGACTGTTCTAAAAAACAATGTTTATAATTGACTAATTGCCTAGGGAGATTGATTTGATCATCATAGTTGAGTATGCTAGATTTGAATCCTTGATTTGTTTGTCATGAATTTGGACTGAATCTCAATCTTTTTTGGTTGGTTAATGACCATTCAAGCTTGGTTTTAATCCTAGTTTAATAATCATGACTCGCCTAGTTTGATTAGGGTTTTATATACCTGTTTGATTCTTGTACTGATTATAATATGGTTTAATTGACTTTGGATTTCAATTGAGGCTTTCAGATTCTTTCTTCAATTTCTTCTTCCCTTAAATTATTTCATAAGTTATATATAAGGATTAATTAATTAGTCTCTACCTTAGTTCTAATCCACATGTCTTAGGATTTAGAATGGTCACTTAAGTTGGTTGACTGCCTTTAATTAAACCATAGTGTAGGATAACTAACGGATCCTAATAACACAACTAATTTTCATTAATCAACTATCCCTTAAATAATTAACCTAATCTTAATTAAGAAGAACTAATTAGGTTTGGATAATCAAAGTTCATAACTAGGATTAACTAACTAGAGTTAATGGTCAACCCCCAATCAAGCTAAACACTGGTTACCTAAGGGTAATTATAGGGATATTAAAGGGTAGTACAGGAAAAAAAAAACTTGGTTTTCTTGTCACCTTGAAAAAAAAACAGAAACAGATATACAGTAGAATGAGTGCAAAAGTAGTTTAGAACTTGGTTTTCTTGTCACCTTGAAAAAAAAACAGAAACAGATATACAGTAGAATGAGTGCAAAAGTAGTTTAGAACTTGGTTTTCTTGTAGCTGTGTTCTCCTTTCTTTGAAGGACTGGGTTTCGTTCCTAATTTTAATCGAGTTTTTTGTATTCAAGTGGTTGTCTTTCTAGGGTTTATTACTGTTGGTTTGTCGTTGTTGGTTTGCTGTTGCTGAGCTTTAAATTTCCATTTCCTAGACCTTTACTTGGTCCAGATCTCTTCTTGCTATTTCTCTTTCACTTTTGAGGTATGTAACACTTTATTATAAAAGAAAGTTTTAGATCTGAAATCTCTGTTCTGTTTGTTGAGTGAAATCTATTTTTTTTTGTTTGAGTCTCTTTTTCTAAATTTGTATGCAAATATTGTGTTAGGATGTGTATGAATGTTTTCCGAAATTTTTTTAAAAATTTTCTAATATAGGTTATATGGAAAGGATTAAATGTTAAATTTCTAATCGGCTAGCATTATTGGAGTTGAATCTGACCTTCTTTATGGTCAGGTTCCATAAAAATGCATAAAATGTTCTTTTTTTTTTTGTTTTCTTTTAGTTGTTGAGAAAGCCATAAGCAGAGGCATGGATATCTCTAGTCGAAACAAAGGTTTCAAGTCAAGGAAGCAGTAGTTTAGGAATATTTTCTGTTTCTTTCTTCTACTGCCTTCCCGTAGCTTTCATTTAAAATTTTGTATTTTTGTCGAACAAGATGTATTTTCTTGAAATCATTTTAAAAATGAAACTGGCCTGTGATATACTATTTTATTCAACTTGGTATGAAGAAATGGTCCAGGCTACCAAAAATAGCCTATCAACGCTTGAAAAGTCCTGAATCCCTAGGCCATTGGGCCAAAAGGGTATACAAGCCCAAAGCAGTAGATCTGCATACTTTAAGATTAATATAATATTTCATAGGTTAAGCATTCGATTATTATGATTCAAATGAACTTCAAAATACCATTTAAACTTAGTATGATTTTGTATTTAAACTAACCTGTCCGAAATGTAACGACCCGAGCAATTATTTTGAGCTCTAGCGCGTCGTTCAGCGGTTTGAAGTCATGAGCAGCTCCATTTTAGGTATTATGACCCGTAGGCATGGTTGGAGTTGAATTTCGGGATGTTAGGAGTCAAATTGGAAAGAAAATTCTCATTTCAAAAACCTTAAATTGGAGAAACTGAATAAGATTGGGATTCTGAGTAAACGACTTCCGAATCAGGATTTGAAGGTTCCATCAGGTTCATATGATGATTTCGGTCTTGGGCGTATGTCCAGATCGGGTTTTGGATAAACCGGGAGTGTTTCAGCGTATATTGTGGAAGTCAGCATTTTGAAAAAATTTCCTAAGTTTGGCTTGAGTGCATTTTAGTGTTATTGATGTCCGTTTGGGATTCCGAGTCTGGGAATAGCTTCTTATGGTGATTCTGGAGTTGGGAGCGCGATCGAAAGTGAATTCGTATGTCCGTAGGCATTTTGAAGCCATTTGGGTAAAGATAAGAATTTGAAGGGTTTTGAGAAATCCGACCGGAAGTGGAAAATTTGATATCGGGGTCGGAATGCGATTCCGGAAGTTGGAGCAGGTCCGTAATGTCAAATATGACTTGTGTGCAAAATTTGGGATCAATCGGACGTGATTTGATACGTTTCAGCATCGGATGTGGAAGTTTGAAATTTCAAGTTCTTAAAGTTTGAATTTTAGTGCGATCCGTGGTTTCGATGTTGTTTGATGTGAATTGAGGCCTCGAGCAAGTCCGCATTATGTTTTGGAACAGGTTGGTGTAATTGGACGGGGTCCCGGGGGCCTTGGGTGGATTCCGGGTGGTTAACGGATCAAGTATGGAATTTGAATAAGTGTTGAGATTGCTGTCATCTGGTGTGACCGCACCTGCGAGGATTTGGCCGCAAGTGCGACTTTGGCACCGCAGGTGCGGCTTTGGCGCAGCAGGTGCGATATTTGGTGGCTTGGCTGGGAGCGCAGGTGCGATGTCATTTCCGCACCAGCAAAGGTGCAGATGCGGACAATGGGGCGCAGGTGCGAGTTTTGGCTGAAGCTGAGGAAGCCGTAGGTGCGGGAGTTTGGGCGCACCTGTGGGAGCGCATGTGCGAAGATTTGGATCGCAGGTGCGAAAATAGGCCTGGGCTGAATGTTTTAAAACTGAGATTCTTGGCTCATTTTCTCCCTTTTTTCTTTGGTTTGAACGACTTTGAGGAGCTTCAAGAGGGATTTTCATCATGCATTACTATGTAAGTAATTTCTTCATGTTTTTAAGTTAAATACAAGGTTTATGCATGGAATTAGACATGGAAATTAGTAGGAAATTGGGATTTCTGGGGGGAAAACCTAGAAATTTTAATTTGGATTTTTACCACGAATTGAGCATGAATATTTGAGTAAAATGATATATTTGAGTTAGTAAAGCTATGGGTAGAGTTTATATTTGAGAAATTTTTGAATCCGGACATGTGGGCCGAGGATATTTTTGTCAATTTCTTGAGCGGAGATAGGAGTTTATATAATCTGAATTGTTGCAAATATTAGAGCAAATTTTCATTGCCTTGCCTGTTATTTGGTTAGTTTTGGGGCGTTGTGCATCAATTGGAGTCGTCGGGAGGGCTTGGAAGTCGGTTATGGAATTTCGGAGAGAGGTAAGTCTCCTTTCTAACTTTGTAAGGGGGAATTGTCTACAATAGGTGAACTAATTAAATATGTGCTGCTATCTGCGGGGGATATGTACGCACGAGGTGACAAGAGTCCGTGTGTAGCTTCTATTATGCCATGTCTGGGTAGTCTAGGACCCACTAGCATGCTTTACTTGTCGTACTTGTGACCTTTTCAATAAAATATCATGTGATCCTTCAAATAATATTAGACTGATAATGCTATTGAATTGGTAATTTATTTCCTAAGAAGACTAGAGTGTACCTTTCTTAATCATTTAGAAAGAGAATTGATTCCTCCGTGGATAATTGTATTCCTGGTAAGGTTATATTATTGAATATTATTAAACTTGGCAAATGAGTTTCAAAACAATGATTTAAATGCTATTTTTTGTGTTCCCTTAAGAAGAATTTTACCACTTTCCTGGGTAACTGCTTTCTTGATAAAAATGTGGACTTATTGTGTGAATATGTGTATCTATGGGTGCTAGAGTCGCATGTATGATTCGCGAGCAGGATAACCCTGTATTTATGTATAACTGTGTCACATGATCGATTCATGAGCGGGGCAGATAGATGCATCTATGGTTCGAGTCGTTCGACCCTCGGCAGTGCACAGTTTATTATTGTTGGTCCGCGCCGTTCGACCCTCGGCACTTTGTTTGTGCATGATAATTGCTGCGTATTTTCTGTGATTTATACATGTTTATCGGCCTAAGGAAATTCTTAATTTCTAGTTAAAAAGAAGAAGAATTGATGTGTAAAATGTGAAATAAGTCTGATGTTTCTTACCCTGATTATTTCTTTAAAATTGTCAGCTGAAATGACGAAGATTTAAAGTGTTAAATGTGGAAGAAGTTGATATTATTTATTCTGGATTTTAATAAGTTTCCTATGACATTCATGCTTAGTGTCTCACTTGATTATACTAAATTGACCTCTAGCAAGTGTCAAATCGACCTCTCATCACTACCTCTTTGAGGTTAGGCGGGATACTTACTGAGTACACGTTGTTTTCGTACGCATGCTACACTTGTGCATTTTTATTGCACATGTACTTTCATAGCGATGTGGCTGGTTTGGAGACTTAGGCGAGCTGCATCATCCGGAGGCGATCCGGATCTGACAGAGTCTCCCTCATATTGTATTTATTTTCATTTTAAAATCCTTGTCCAATTCGTATTTCGGAAAAGCTTTGTAGTATTTGTGAAATTCTTAGAATTTGCTCATGCAGTTGTGACACCGGGTTCTGGGATTTGTATGGGATGTATATTATAACAATGGAATATTAAAGTGTCGTATTTACTTAATGGATTTTTGTTTAGTTATTACGTAATAAGTTAAAGGTAATGATTTCAAAAATGTTAAAACTGGAATTTATTTCAACAAATTAACGATTGGCTTGCCTGACGATGGTGTCCAGCGCCATCACGACCTTAATATATTTTGGGTTATGACAACATGGTATTAGAGCACTAGGTTCCCTTAGGTCTCACGAGTCATGAGCAAGTCTAGTAGAGTCTTGCGGATCGGTACGGAGACGTCTGTACTTATCTTCGAGAGGCTACAGGGCTGTTAAGAGTACCTCCCTTCTTGATTCCTCATCGTGCGATTTTATTCCTTTAAGTCTTATGCCTATGTTTCATCCTACTCAATCTTATACATCGTGAAACGCTTGCTATGATCGGAAATTTGAGGAATTGAAATGGTGCCACGGATATGATGCGAGATGTTTTCCATGTGTAATTGGTTGGGGTTGTTGTTATGGCACTGCGGAAGGATAATATGTTGTTTCAGCTTAGTAGTTGTGTTTCTGAGAGCCTTGAGGTTATGCTCAGGTTGTGATGATGTTTATAATTGGTTATCGCGCGATGTCGATATGATGATAGAATGCTTGCCTATATGTTGAGTCCTGATGAATGGTTTTGAAGGGAGGTCTTCTCAAAGTGTGATTTTGAGATTTCGGTATTTTAGTTCCGGCAGAGGAAAGGCATTTAGATTATGTCACGACCCAATTTACCCTCAGAAGGGTATCGTGACGGCACCTAGTCTCTATGACTAGGTAAGCCTAGAATTTTCGGGAAATAATAGAATCAATAAAATAAAGACAGAAAGGATATCAAATAGATATAACGTAGTTGCTCAGCATATACAGTTTTACTTGCCAAAACCCGGAATGCCACCATAGCCACAAGCTCTTTAACAATTATGGATCTATACAAGGAAACAATGGGGAAAATGTACAAGTCTTTCTATGCCTATGCTAGAGTAGAAGGGGACTCGTGGGATTCTGCAGACGCGGCAGAATTACCTCACGATCTCCTGGCTGCTGGTAGACAACTCCTAGCCACGATACTGAGTGTTGGTACCTGGATCTGCACATGGGGAGAACATGCGCGGGAAAGGGCGTGAGTACTCCATTATCGGTACTCCGTAAGTGCCAAGCCTAACCCCAGTCAAGTAGTGACGAGGCCAGGTGGAGGCCCTACCGAGTTTCCAAAACAAGTTAATATACAATTTTTAAAACAGTGAAAGATAGACAAGCAATGATAAACAGGTTTAACGGAAACAGAAAGATTTAATAACATAAAGAGAGCCCTCGGCTCAGCACAACATATATCTCAACAATAAATGTGCAATGCAGTACACGGGGAAAGCTCCCTGATCTCAGTCAGTAGTCCCAATTTAAATATGCTATGCAGTATAGGGGGAAAGCTCCCGGATCTCGGTCCATAGTCCCAATTTAAATATGAATGCAATACAGGGGGAAAGCTCCCGGATCTCGGTCCGTAGTCCCAATTTAAATATGCCAAACATAAGTATGTCAATTATGGCTCAAGTAAACAATCGAGGAAAAACAACAGGTAAGGATAGCGTAAAACTACCTAAGCATGATGTGACTAGTAGCAAATAAGAGGAATTCAAGTCAGAACAGGTAGGCATGCTTACACTTAGGCTATCTACTCAATTAAGATAGGAAACAGTAATATATAAATGAAAATGAGCATTTTCATGGGAGAAAAATAGGAGTTTAGCAACAATGACCCGTGTACGCACTTGTCACCTCGCGTACACGGCGTCCACATAACAAAATAAGTATAAAAATGCCTAAGGGAAGATCCCCAACATAAAATTAGGCAAGCCACTTACCTGGACTGCGCTATTCAACTCAATACCAAGCTCTTGCCATGAGTATCGGACTCCAGGTGGCCCAAATCTATTCAAATCGATTCCACGGTGTAAGTATCATTTCAAGGGAACAAGATAGCCAATTATTTATAAGCTAGAACGCGAATTTAGAAAATTCGCCGAAAAAGTCTCCCGAGCCCACGTCTCGAAATCGGGTAAAATTTATATTTTCCGGACACCCATTCACTCACGAGTCTAACCGTATAAGAATCTCTCAAATCGGAGGTCAAATACCCAACCAAAACTCAATAATTCGGTCTATTAAGTTCATCCCATTTTCCCTATAATTTACGAAATTAAAGGTTGAATTTAAAATTTGAATCATGGAATATGATCTATAAGGGATAGAAATCACTTACCCAAGTTATCCAGGTGCAAAAGTCTTCAAAAATCTCCCTTCCCGAGCTCTCAAATTCGAAAATATGAAAATGGCATAAACCCTCGGATTTGGGGTTTTAATATTCTGCCCAGGCATTTACCTTATGCGATCGCGTACAATGAGTTGCGATCGCGGAGGGTAATGAAACACGCGCCTGGAAATCCTTCATCGGGATCGCGATTAAAGGTCTGCGATCGCGGACCTTCTGACCCTACAACAATGATATAGCGTCAGAGGCCACGCGATTGCATAGAGCAAAACACTGCACCCCACCCAGCCTTAGGATACCTTACGCGATCGCGATCCTGAGCGTGCGATCGCGGCTGGACTTCTGCGATCGCGAAGCACAATTTCTGACCACCCCATCTAACACTACGAGATCGCGGGCTGATTCACGCGATCGCAGAGAATATTTACCTGCTGCTGTAAAACCAGAAAAACCAGCAAAGGACTTATGCCAAAAGATGCCCGTTTGGGCACCCGAAACACACCCGAGGCCCACGGGACCTCAACCAAACCTACCAACCAACCCTAATACCTCATTCGAACTTGGTCGAGCCTTAAAAACACATCTCATAACATCAAAATCATCAATTATGCATAGATTCAAGCCTAAGAACTTAGGAAAATTCTAGAACTCACATCTGACGCCGAAACACGTCTAAACTCATCTGAATGACCTCAAATTTTGCACACAGGTCATAAACGACATTAGGGACCTACTGTCGCTTCCGGAAATCCATTCCGAGTCCGATATCAAAATCTCACCGATCGGCCGAATTCGTCGAATTTCTAACTTTCTCCAATTCAAGCCTAAATCCACAACCGACCTCGAAAACACATTCCGAGTACGCTCCTAACCCCGAATCACCCAACGGAGTTAACGGAGTTGACGGAATTTCATTCCGGATCCACCTTCACATAGCTCTAGCTACGACTAGATTTCTAAAACTAAATTCCACATTTATGGACTATGTGTCCAAAATCACCCCGGATTTCATCACTCAACGCACCGACAGGTTCCAAGAACATAAAAAGACATGGGAGAAATGGTAAATAGGGGATTGGGGCACAAATTCTTAAAACGATCGGCCGGGTCGTTACACCCTCCCCCTCTTAAGAAAATCGTTCGTCCTCGAACGAGCATAGAAACATACTTGGAGCTGGGAAAAGATGAGGGTATTGACTCCGCATATCCTTCTCGGTCTCCCAAGTCGCCTCCTCGACTAGCTGACCCCTCCACTGAACCTTTACTGACGCAATATCCTTTGACCTGAGCTTTCTGACCTGCTTATCCAATATAGCCACAGGCTCCTCAACATATGATAGATCCTTGTCCAATTGGACTGAGCTAAAATCCAAGACATGAGTCGGGTCACCGTGATACATCCGGAGCATGGAGACGTGGAACACCGAATGAACCCCTGCTAGGCTGGGGGCAGGGCTAGCTCATAAGAAACCTCCCCAACACGTCTCAACACCTTAAAAGGTCCAATAAATCTCGAACTCAGCTTGCCTTTCTTCCCGAACCTCATGACGCCCTTCATAGGTGATACCCGAAGAAAAACCCGATCACTAGCCATAAATTCCAAGTGTCGAACCTTCCGATCCGCATAGCTCTTCTGCCTGGACTGAGCTGTGCGAAGTCTCTCCTGAATCACCTTCACCTTGTCCAGGGCATCCTGAACCAAGTCTGTACCAACAATCGGGCCTCGCCCAGCTCAAACCATCCCAGGGAGACCTGCACCGCCTACCATACAATGCCTCATATGACGCCATCTGAATGTTGGACTGGAAGCTATTGTTGTAAGCAAACTCTGCTACAGGCAAGAATCGATCCCATGACCCTCCAAAATCTATCACATAGGCACGAAGCATATCCTCGAGAATCAGAATCGTGCGCTCGGACTGCCTATCTGTCTGAGGGTGAAAAGATGTGCTCAACTCTACCCTGGTGCCTAACTCTTGTTGAACGGCTCTCCAGAACCGTGAAGTGAACTGTGTAACTCTTCTGAAATGATAGATACTAGAATACTGTGGCGGCGAACAATCTCTCTGATATAAATCTCAGGCAACCTCTTCGATGAATATGTAGTCAGTACCGAAATGAAATGGGCTGATTTCGTCAGCCGATCCATAATCACCCAAATAGCATCATGTTTCCTCAAAGTCCAGGGAAGTTCAACCACAAAGTCCATGGTGATCCGCTCCCACTTCCACTCTGGAAGCTCAATCTGCTGAAGTAACCCTCCCGGTCTCTGATGATCACATTTGACCTGCTGACAGTTGAGACACTTGGCTACAAACACTGCTATATCCTTCTTCATCCTTCGCCACTAATCGTGTTGTCTCAGATCCTGGTACATCTTCGTGGTACCCGGATGGATGTAATACCGTAAACTATGGGCCTCCTCAAGAATCAACTCCCGAATCCCATCTACGTTGGGCACACAGATACGGCCCTGCATCCTCATCACCCCATCCTATCCTATAGTCACATCTCTAGCATCACCCCGCCGGACTTTATCCTGAAGAACCAAAATGTGGGGATCATCATACTGGCGCTCTTTGAAACAATCATGAAGGGAAGATCGAGAAACCACACAAGCTAATACCCGGCAAGTAGTCAGAAAGATCAAATCTCACGAACTAACAGGCTAAGGACTGAACATCTAAGGCTAGAGGCCTCTCAGCTGCATGAAGGTATGCCAAACTCCCAATACTCTTCGCCCGGCGACTCAAGGCGTCGGCCACCATATTGGCCTTCCCCGGGTGGTATAATATAGTGATTTCATAGTCCTTTAGCAACTCTAACCACCTACGCTAGCGCAAATTAAGATCCTTCTGCCTGAATATGTGCTGTAAACTCCGGTGATCCGTGAATATCTCACAGGGAACACCATATAAATAATGACATCATATCTTCAGGGCGTGAACAATCGGTGCCAACTCGAGATCATGAACAGGGCAGTTTTTCTCATGGACCTTCAATTGTCTGGACGCGTAGGCAATCACGCTACCGTCTTGCATCAACACCGCTCCCAAGACATTCCTCAAAGCATCACAATAAACTGTATAGGATCTGGAACTGGTAGGCAAAACCAACACAGGAGCTGTAATCAGGGCTGTCTTGAGCTTCTGAAAGCTCTCCTCACACTCCTCAGTCCACATAAAAGATGCACCCTTCTGGGTCAGTCTGGTCATAGGCGCTGAAATGGATGAAAATCGCTCCACAAAATGGCGATAATACCCAGCCAAACCGAGGAAACTGCGGATCTCAGTAGCTGAGGACGGTCTGGGCCAATTCTGAACCACCTCCACCTTCTTCAGATCTACTTTGATCCCATCCGAAGACACCACGTGGCCTAAGAATGCCACAGAATCAAGCAAAAATTCACACTTAGAAAACTTGGCATACAACTTCTTCTCCATCAATGTCTGAAGCACGGTCCTCAAGTGTTGCTCATGGTCTTCCTGGGACCTAGAATATACCAGAATGTCATCAATGAACACAATGAAGAAAGTATCAAGATAAAGCCGAAATATGTTGTGCATCAGGTGCATGAAGGCTGTTGGGACGTTGGTCAGCCCGAATGACATAACGAGGAACTCATAGTGGCCATATCTGGTCCTGAAGGCAGTCTTCAAGATATCCGGATCCCGAATCTTCAGCTGATGATAACCCGAACGTAGATCAATCTTGGAGAACACTCTACCACCCTGTAAATGGTCAAATAGATCATCAATGCGAGGCAATGTGTACCTGTTCTTCACTGTCACCTTATTCAGCTGCCGGTTGTCAATACATATATGCATCGAGCCATCATTTTTCTTCAAAAATAATACTGGAGCGCCCCAAGGTGATACACTGGGCCTGATGAATCCCTTCTCAATCAAGTCCTGTAACTGCTCCTTCAACTCAGGAGGAGCCATGCGATAAGGAGGAACGGAAATGGTATGGGTGCCTCACAACAAGTCAATGCCGAATCAATGTCTCTATCGGGTGGCATACCCGGAAGATCAGTTGGAAATACATCAGAATAGTCTCTGACAACTGGAACTGACTCCACTGTAGGGGTCTCAGTACTAACATCTCTCACATAAGCCAAATATGTATCACACCCCTTTCCAACCATCCGCTGAGCATTAAGGAAAGAAATGACTCGGCGGGAAGTATACTCCAAGGAACCTTTCCACTCTAACCTCGGAGATCCTGGCATAGCCAGCGTCACGGTCTTGGCGTGACAATCAAGAATAGCATAATAGGGAGACAGTCAGTCCATACCCAATATAACATCGAAATCTACCATACTGAGTAGTAGCGAATCAGCTCTGGTCTCAAAACCACTGATTGTAATCAAACATGACCGATATACGCAGTCCACAACAAGAGAATCTCCCACCGGAGTAGAAACATAAACAGGGGAACTCAAAGAGTCCCGGGTTATGCCCAGATGTGAAGCAAAATAGGAAGACACATATGAATATATAGAGCCTGGGTCAAATAATACCGATGCATCCCTATGACAAACGGGAACAATACCTGTAATGTCTGAATCTGAAGCAATGGCCTCGGACTGGGCCGGAAGAGCATAGTACCTGGCCTGGCCTCCCCCTCTAGGGCGACCTCGACCTCCCCGACCTCCACCTCGAGTTGTCTGAGGTGGTGGGGTAGCAGCTGGGGCTGGAAGAATAGCTGGAGGACCTGGTGGAAGGCGTAGAGCCTGATAAATCTGAGGGGGTGCACACTAATAAGTCTGAGGTGATGCGCCCCTCCTCGCTCTAAGGCAATCTCTGATCATATGATGAGGGTCACCACACTTAAAACAACCCCTCGGAGGACATGGCGGCCGCTGCTGACTCTGAACTGTCCTGCTGGGCTGACCAGTGATAGCACCTCGAGCAGGAGGCAGCTGAGATACTGGTGGTGCATAATAAGCCTCCTGAGGTCTAGGAGGAGCTGGAATACCGCTGGCTGCTGGAAGAGCTGAATGAACAAGACGACTCATAAAACCCCTAACATAACGTGTTGTTGGTACATGGGCTCCTGAAAAATGACCAGTCTCTCGAGACCTCTTGGCCTCTCTCTCCTCCCTGTCCCGTGGCTAACATAGTCTCAATCCTCCGGGCATTACTCATAGCCTGCTTGTAAGTAATATCGGTCTCTAGCTCTCTGGCCATGCTGGTCCGATACTAGGGTGGAGTCCCTCAATAAAGCGTCGAACCCTCTCTCTAACAGTGATAAACAAAGCTGGTGCATGGCGAGCCAAATCGCTGAAACGGACTGCATACTCTGATATAGTCATGGCACCCTGGCGTAACTGCTCAAACTCTGCACGCCAAGCATCCCTGAAGCTCTGAGGGAAAAATCAAGTAAGAACATCTCAGAAAACTGAGTCCAAGTAAATAAAGATGCCTCGTCTGGGTTACTAAGCTCAAAAGCACGCCACCACTGATAAGTTGCTCCCCTCAACTAGAAAGCAGTGAAAGAAACCCCACTCGTCTCCACAATACCCATAGTGCGGAGAATGCATGAACCCCTCAAGAAAACCCAGGGCGTCATCCGAAGCTAGTCCACTGAACTCAGGTGGGTGGTACTTCTTGTACCTCTCAAGTCGGAGCTGCTCTACCTCAGGAACAGCTATCCTAGTATCATGCTAAGCTGGAGCTGCTTGGGGCATAGGAATATACTCTGGGACCTTCCAATATGAACTCTTTGCTCAGTAGTATGGGTCGCTGGAGTCTATGTCCCTCCTCCGGCCTGGGATGTAGCTGGAGCTATCGGGAGTAGACCCACCTGAGATAGAGTACTGAAGCACTCAAGAACTGGGCCAATGTCTCCTGGACGTCTGGAGTAAAAATAGGGACCTCATGTGCCCCTCCAACTGTAGCTGCTGGGGGCTCCTCTAACTATGCTCTGGCCGGTGCTCGCCCCCTGCCCCGGCCCCTGCCTCTGGTGGCTCTGACTGGGAGCTCGGGTTCTTGGTCATCAGTACGTCCGGTACGGGTACGAACCATCTTAAAGCAAGAATAGAATAGAGTTTAAGAATTTGATGACAGTAACTAGCACGATAAGGAATTCCAAAGAATTTGATTGTTCTTAACAGTTACATAGCCTCCCGAAGATAGATACGGACGTCTCTGCATCGATTCGCGAGGCTCTAATAAACCGGCTTGTGACTTGTGACTCCTATGAACCTAGACGCTCTGATACCAACTTGTCATGACCCAATTTACCCTCTGAAGCGTATCGTGGCGGCACTTAGTCTCTATGACTAGGTAAGCCTAGAATTTGCGGGAAGTAATAGAATCAATAAAATAAAGACAGAAAGGATATCAAATAGATATAACGTAGATGCTCAGCATATACAGTTTTACTTCCCAAAAACCCGGAATGTCACCATAGTCACAAGCTCTTTAACAATTATGGCTCTACATAAGGAAACAATGGGAAAAATGTACAAGTCTTTCTATGCCTATGCTAGAGTAGAAGGGGACGCGTGGGATTCTGCGGACACGGAAAAATTACCTCATTGTCTCATGGCTGCTGGTAGACAACTCCTAGCCACGATACTGAGTGCTGGTACCTGGATCTGCACGTGGAGAAAACATGCGCAGGAAAGGGCACAAGTACTCCACATTCGGTACTCTGTAAGTGCCAAGACTAACCCCAGTCAAGTAATGACGAGGTCAGGTGGAGGCCCTACCGAGTTTGTAAAATAAGTCAATATACAATTTTTAAAACAGTGAAAGATAGACAAGCAATGATAAATAGGTTTAACGGAAACAGAAAGATTTAATAACATAAAGAGAGCCCTCGGCTCAGCACAGCATATATCTCAACAATAAATGTGTAATGCAGTACACGAGGAAAGCTCTCGGATCTCAGCCCCGTAGTCCCAATTTAAATATGCTATGCAGTACAGGGGGAAAGCTCACGGATCTCGGTCTGTAGTCCCAATTTAAATATGAATGCAATGCAGAGGGAAAGCTCCCGGATCTTGGTCCGTAGTCCCAATTTAAATATGCCAAACAGAAGTATGTCAATTATGGCTTAAGTAAACAATCCAGGAAAACAACAGGTAAGGGTAGCGTAAAACTACCTAAGCATGATGTGACTAGTAGCAAATAAGAGGAATTCAAGTCAGAACAGGTAGGCATGCTTACACTTAGGCTATCTATTCAATTAAGATACGAAACAATCATATATGAATGAAAATGAGCGTTTTCATGGGAGAAAAATAGGAGTTTAGCAACAATGACCCGTATACGCACTCGTCACCTCGCGTACACGGCGTCCACATAACAAAATCAGTATAAAAATGCCTAAGGGAAGATCCCCAACACAGAATTAGCCAAGCCACTTACCTGGACTGCACTAATCAACTCAATACCAAGCTCTTACCACGAGTATCGGACTCCGGGTGGCCCAAATCTATTCAAATCGATTGCACGGTGTAAATATCATTTCAAGGGAACAAGATAGCCAATTATTTATAAGCTAGAACGCGAATTTAGAAAATTTGCCCAAAAAGTCCCCTGAGCCCACGTCTCGGAATCGGGTAAAATTTATATTTTCCGGACACCCATTAACTCATGAGTCTAACCGCATAAGAATCTCTCAAATCGGAGGTCAAATACCCAACCAAAACTCAATAATTCGGTCTATGAAGTTCATCCCATTTTCCCCATAATTTTCGAAATTAAAGGTTGAATTTAAGATTGGAATCATGGAATATGATATATAAGGGATAAAAATCACTTACCCAAGTTACCCAGGTGCAAAAGTCTTCAAAAATCTTCCTTCCCGAGCACTCAAATTTGAAAATATGAAAATGGCATAAACCCTCGGATTTGGGGTTTTAATATTCTGCCCAGGCATTTGCCTTACTAGATCGCATACAATGAGTCGCGATCGCGGAGGGTAATGAAACACGTGCCTGGAAATCCTTCATCGCGATCGCGATTAAAGTTCTACAATCGCGGACCTTCTGACCCTACAAAAATGCGATCGCGTCTGAGGCCATGCGACTGCATAGAGCAAAACACTGCACCTCACCCAGCCTTAGGATACCTTACGCTATCGCGATCCTGGGCGTGCGATCGCGAAGACCAACTGACCAGAACAATGCGATCACGGATGGACTTCTGCGATCGCGAAGCACAATTTCTGACCACACCCATCTAACACTACGCAATCGCGGACTGTTTCACACGATCGCAGAGAACACTTACCTGCTGCTGTAAAACCAGAAAAACCATCAAAGAACTTAGGCCAAATATGCCCGTTTGGGCACCCGAAACACACCCGAGGCCCCCGGGACCTCAACCAAACCTACCCTAATACCTCACTCAAACTTGGTCGAGCCTTAAAAACACATCTCATAACATCAAAATCATTAATTATGCAGAGATTCAAGCCTAAGAACTTAGGAAAATTCTAGAATTCACATCCGACGCCAAAACATGTCTAAACTCATCCGAATGACCTCAAATTTTGCATACATGTCATAAACTACATTACAGACCTGCTGTTGCTTCCGGAAATCCATTCCGAGTCCGATATCAAAATCTCACCTATCGACCGAATTTGCCGAATTTCTAACTTTCGCCAATTCAAGCCTAAATCCACAACCGACCTTGAAAATACACTCTGAGTACGCTCCTAACCCCGAAATCACCCAAAGGAGCTAACGGAGTTGACGGAATTCCATTCCAGATCCGTTTTCACACAGCTCTAGCTACCGCCAGATTTCTAAAGCTAAATTCCACATTTATGGACTATGTGGCCACATTCACCCCGGATTTCATCACTCAATGCACCGACAGGTTCCAATAACATAAAAAGACATGGGAGAAGTGGTAAATAGGGTATTGGGGCACAAATTCTTAAAAAGACCGGCCGGGTCCTTACAGATTATGAATGGTCCGGTTGGGGTTGATAAAGTAGTAAGACTTGGTGTTTTCAAGTAAGGTGGAGTATTCACCTCTGATGTGTTATTGTCATCCTTGATTGAATGGAATGTGTTAATTTCTTCAGTGCCATGGTTTCTTCAGCTGTATGGGGTCAGAGTATTATGAAGAAGTATTAAATAATGCTCTTAGCAGATACCATGAGATGCGGTGGTTCAGTACTGGATAAGTGTTGATAATGAAGGAAGCTCGAGATAAATGATCTTCAAAGAGTTTGAAGTCGTGGAAAACTGCTGGTTTAAGAGCTGCAGATATTGATATTTAATTGAGGCATCAATTGGGCAGCATACGATGAAGGAAGATATGTGAAAAGTTCTAGGTGGTGGTTCCCTTTTCTAAAAGGCCAGGTGTAAGAAACGGAAATCAGGTAGTTGTTTAAAGGAATGAGATTAACAAGTGGGAGAGTGACAGCGTATCACAGGAGTTCAGTGGTAAGACATCTGCCTATCTTGAGGGAAAGTTTGAGATTTTTAGTGGATGGTGATTGGGTCTACGAGCTTAAGTTGAAATATGGGTTATTTTGGCAGAAGGTTAGATACAACAGGGAGGAGTTGTTAGGAATGAAGAAGGACGCAATGTGGCGGTAAATTTGAAGATGTTGTAGCGCACTTAATAGACGTCCATGAGGAGCGAAGGACTAGTAAAGTTGGTAGAGGAAGAAGGGCGCAGGAAAGGGTATTGATGTTGTAAAGAGTGTGCAGTACAGCGTCGTTGGAAGGTGTCAGTTGGTGATTTCCACAGGTGGGTTATCTCCTATGAGTAGGTTAGCGGTTGTGTGGTTGGAAAGTTTCTGTGAGGGATTCTATTGGCTATTCGGTAAGAGGCAGAATGTGTGAATGATGCTAGAGAATTTGAGTATTTAGGGAATGCGGAAGAATTGGACGTATTGGTTAAGCAAAATCATGTTAACAAAGGATAAAGGACCTCAGTAGGGTCTAGAGTGGTGCAAGGAGTAGCTTCGGGCTAAGTGAGGGAGTCCCACCACCTGCAGTTGGGTTGCAGGATGGTGTTATCATAGGGTTACGGATTGTCGGCGTGTTGGAAAGTTATTTCAGCTAAGGGGAAATGAGTTAAATGGTGATCGTGCGTGGGATTTGATGAATGTGTGAAAAAGTTGGCCCTATCGGACCAAGGTTAGGCTTTGAAAGATTCAGAATTTATGTTTAAGGCATAGGCGAGTTGTAAGGGTAGTGACTCAGTCACGTGCTTCATTGAAAAGGATGTTCGTGTGCTAGAAAAGCCTTGGAGTTGATTGTATTCGGGGCCAGTCAGAGTGGGTGACTCTCAATAGCTGTCCTAGAGAATTTAAAAGTTAAGAATGCGGTGTTTAAGGGTTTCAGGTAGCATTATGATTAAGAATTGAGCTTTTGCCGCGTAATTTCAGAGAAAGGGAAAATAATTGGAGTGTTCTATGTTATTTTCAGTGTTCAGGATAGTATTGGAGGAGTGAGAGAAATAAACTCCGGGTTGTAGAGAGATTATCAGGAGGGTATGAGAAGGGTTGCGGGAATTAGGCAGCATGGTCTCGTGAATCAAGGTCACTCAAGATGAGTGAGGGTTGAGTTGCTATGAGTTGAAGGAAGTTACTATTATTCCTGAGGAAATTAAAGATGATTAAAAGAAGATAGATTGATTAGCCATGGTTGAAATGGCACATGTACGGCAGTGATCAGTTTCGTCATTGTAATTAAATTATGCATGTGGTTTGGGCCGGTATGTGCAGGGCTTGTCGGCTGTCATATTAGATTTCATGTGGGAGCATTCGAGTGTTATGGCCTGTCAGATATAGGCGGATCCCGGAAGGTTTATGGTGGTTCAGACCACTACTTAAGGATTTGAATATTGGGTAATTGTGAGAATTCACAAGAGTGATGTTATTGTTCTCTTGAATTAAGGTAAGTAAGAGATTTCTATATGATGAGGTGTTTCCCTTGTTAGTGGTTCAGGAGTTATGATGGAATTCTTGCGCAATCTCATATTGGCATGTTAGGTGCACTAAACAGTGTGTAACTGAAAGTAAGGAATCGAGATTGCGTTTTGGTGTTAACAATGATGTCATGAGCTTGGATGAGCAATAAAAAGTGATTTGGATGTTCAGAGTAAGCTAGTGTTATCTTCAGTGTCACTTGAGATCGATATTCGGTGAAAGAGGCTTTGTACCCTGGTCATGGGTTCTTGATGTGTTTTGCGGCATTAGTGTGGTCGGTGGTATGGATGTGCAGACTTGTTACCTTGTGTGGAAGGTCGTGGGAGCGTGACCACGGGAAGATGGTATAAGTGTGACAGGTAGTCACCTGATTGATTGAAGATTTAGACCAAGTATAAGGAAGTACAATATTGCTTGTTTGAAAATTTATGCCAGGAAGGCGTTCGGTCCAGCTTGTTGTGGATTGTGGGGTATTGTCCCGGCTATGATGGTTGTTCTTGCATGTTATGAGAGGAATTAGGTTATTTTGGACCCAGGTAAGGCTATCAGCCTAGTTCATTGCGAGCAGAATCGGCTTGAAATGTATGAATGGATTTAAACAAGATTATGGGCTTCATGCGAGTCAGATGTGTTCCTTTCGGTATAGCGCTCCTCAAGGAGGGGTGTTGGAATATCAGGTGTTGTTCCATCTTCGTCAAATTCATGTGATATTATAATTGTGCCGTGTGAGTTGTGAAACGGCTTGATAATTTCTTATGTGTTGAGGTCCTGCGTGGTGATGATGTTATGTGAGCAGGATAGCTCTTGAGATCCAAAGTATATATATATCGCACCTCAGTTGTGCTCGAGTTTTGTAGCATATGGCTTTATCAGTCTCCCCATGATGGTATTATGCACTTAGCGTGCTTGTGATCGGTATTCAGTAAATTGTATCAGTGAGCAATTCAGCTCCGTGTATATTTCCTTATGTGAATTTTATGTGTGGACCGAGTGGCACGTCTCCACGGGCATGTTATTTGTATCGGGTTGCGCCCCACAACAGTGTGATGTTGAGTACGGTCCCCTATATCTATTTTCTGTGTTTTACTTCCTATTTTCTGAGAAAAGTTCATATTAGTTGCGTGAGTTGTGTAGTCCCTTTCTAAGTCAATTCTTATGTATCATGTTCGAGTTATGGCTTGTTGATACCCAATTTTTCCTCAAAATTATTTTAAACTTGCCTATACACCTTCAAAATCAGTTTTTATAACAATTGCTATTTTTCTATAATTTTCCCACATTTTTATTAATTTACCCAGTGGTTTATCTCTAATAATTGATAATAAATTGTATTACAAATAATTTCAAAACTCTTCCTGATTTAATATATCATTTTTGGTCTTATTAAGACCAAATTTATTTCACAAACTAGCCGAATTGGCACCATTTGACTATAATTGCAATAACTTTGAAATTATAGCCTAATTACTTATTTCTATGTTAATTTTGATCAATAATTAGTCATTTATATTTTTAATACTAATTAATCATTTTAGCTTAATCTATTAAGCAGCAATTTCATTTTTTATAATTATTAGCCATTTTTATAAAATATTTATCTACGTCTAATTAGGTATTTAACTTATAGCCATTTTTTAATTCCAATTTCAGTCTTATTTACCCAAACCCACAGCCCAACTAAATTGACCCAACAACCCAAGGCCCAAGTCCTAAGCACCCGACCCAACCCCCATACTTGATCTGAACTGTTGATCATATGAGATCAACAGTCCAGGTTCAAGCTACCATAATTAACTCGACCAAACCCCCTAATCGATCTCTCATTTTCCCAAGCCCCGTCTCTCTCTATCCCTCTCTGTTACTCTCTAGCTCTCTCTAGAAGCTTCCTTGGCTTCTCTTCTCCGATGGGTTCTGTTCACCTTCTCCGGCCGATTCTCTCACCATAAGCTATGGTTCTTCACCACCTCTTGGTTACCTACCCACTTTTCACCGGTCTAGTGATACTCCGCGGCTCTCAGGCGAACTTGGAGAGGTCCAACTCATCTCCCATGGTCCCATGGCACTTTCCGGCCTCCCCGGCCATTTGAGTAAGGATTACAACCTGTTCCGGCTTAGACCGGTGCCGTCTTTGAGGTTCTTCCTACTTCTTTGAGTTCCACGAAACCCTAACCCTATGTCTTTCGATTTATTCTAGATCTACTTTAGATCTATAGTATTACGAAGCTTCTTCCTATGTCTTTCTCTGAAAACTTTCATCTTTAAATGATCTTTCAATTTTAAAACTAGGGTTTCACAAACCCCTTTCAAAAATCGATTTTCTTTTACTTCTGCTTTAATGTTATTCTATGCTTTTCTCTGTTAACCGATTGATTCAAAGCTTCTTACTGAAAATCCTAATTTTTAGGGTTTTAGTTCGTCCTGTTTGCTATGTTTGGCCAATTTGTATGTTTCTTCTAGACTCTCTATGTGCTCTATGCTTCTTACTCTAATTCGTGGTTGGGGTTTTTGAATCTCTACTATTCCTTTCGCTTAGGGTTTCTCTGAAATATGGTGTTGATTATTGTTTAATAGGTCTGATTATTGATTTAATGGTTGTTTATCTGATACCCTTTACTGACTCTGTGTATCTCTTTGCATAGTTGTGATATTTTCCTCGAACCTATGATTTTGTATGTTTTGTACTGATTATTCGAATTCTTTCCTTGATTGTGGGATGCTTTCCTTGATTATACTTGATTCCCTGTGATTTTAATTACATTCGAGATTCCCTCGACTAATTTTCAGAATTAAACTCATACTTTGCTTTATGAACTTGGTCTTTATTACATACTCCATGCTTTTACTACCCCTGTTATAGTAAAATCACTCTAGTTGATTCCTTCCCCTGATTTAACTCTGATTGGCCCGTTTGAACTTGACTCCCTAATTAAAGGGAGTCCAAGCCTTTAATTGATACTGATTGGTTATTATTTCCATAATTTATGTTAGACTAGTTACTCTTTCTTTACTCGTTTTCAGAATTATAAAGACCCTACTCTCTTTAGCATAAGACACTAATAGATACACGAACACATACACATAGACAGCACTCATATTGCTCTGAACTCTCACTTGCTTTGCTGCATATTCTCTCTTGTTCCTTTAGCTACTCAGTCGGCTGAAAGCCAAGACTGAGTGACTTATTACTGCTCTATTGCTTTGCATACCACTGTCCTATTGCTCTACTTCTCTGCACCTTGCTGTTCTATTCTTACTCTTAACTAGTATGTTTCTAGTTTAAGTTTATAGCATCCAACTCAATATGTTTCTGTTTGTATTAAGGTTCCTGTTATTTCTTTTATGGTTCTGTTGTTTTCCTTGCAGCTAGTATATATGCTTTGTCCATGTGACCTCTCTTTCCTTCTATGTTTAGCATGTCTACTTGTCTATATGATTCCCCTTTCCCTTTAGTCTAACATGTCTATGCTTTTCCTTATATGTTTCCATCATGAAGCTGCCTGACTCCCAACACTATGAGCATGTACCCCCTAATACTTAGTTATTATGTAAATCCTAATCCTGGACCTAATATATGACTCTGTTTGACACCCCCTCAATCTAATGTTGTTATATTCCTGCATGAACATTCTGTGATAACTACAATGTGATTGTTTTTAAACCCTATAGCACTATCCTGAGGACTATTTGTGTGCAAGTCTGCTTCTACTATGTGACTTATTTGTCCCCCAGTTCCCCCCATCCCTGTTTGTGTTTTCTTCCTAAACCATGTATGTTCTGAGTTGCTGATTGTCCTCTTTCTTTCTTCTTCAAACCAGTTTTCATAAAACAAACTCTCATGTTGTTCTCTGAAGCTATTTTCAAAACAGTTATTTCAAAAGCTACTTTTCAAACTCAAAACTTTTTAAACTATAGGCACATCTCACTACTCTTAGTTCTAAGTTCAGCCCCCTTCGTGTGAGCACTGCCTGGGATCCTCGGAGATCCCTAGGAACTCTGACACACCTGGGTTACAAAGGGTCATGGCATATGGCATGTTTGGATCGAGATACTTGGGCCTACTGTTAGGCTCCCTATAGTAACTTCTTAATTTTCTTATTTATTTTTGTGTAATTTATGCAATGCTGGTCTGTAATAATTAATTGTAAAAATGATTATGGGCTGGGTAGTGAAATGGGTGGGTTTATGCATGCTTAGTCTAATTACGGGTAGAAACCATCTATAGGATTTATTTTGTATATGTGTGCAATAGTCACCATGCTTAGGAATATCTGTCATGCATGCATTAGAGAACATGTTTTAGGCTTGTTTATCTCAGCATCTCTGCATTACTCATGGCCACTTAGAGATCATGTTTGTAGTTAAACAACCAGTAAAAGTTGTTATAATTGTTGCATCATCTTTGCAAATGTCTCACTTAGAAATCCTGTTAGTATATAAAATAACTATAAAATGGTTGTTATAATGTTACTGTCTCTGCATCTTCACGATCACCATGTCTAGAAATCTTGTTTAGATTAAAAACATGAATGGTCAATATTTGCATTAGAGACCATGTTACCTTAGGAATTCATTCTCAGCATGCTCATATTACCTATGCCAAACTCCTGTGATAAGGACATATTGCTGTGAACATTTAGAAATCCTGTGTTAGGTTCTGCAATTTAACCACAATTACGCCTTTGTGTGTTCTGTTTTGAGCCAAAAGATGTGTAATAAGTAAATCTCACTAAAATAGATTTTGATTACTGAAAACGTTTTGTGCATTTTAAAACAGCATGCATAGGTTTGCATACTCAACATCCTGCCTGCATTTAGATGTCATGCTTCGTAGGACCTGCATCCATACTTGTTTAAATACTCACTCTTTTACCACGACTAAGTCTAAACAGGATAACTGGAGTATTTTTAACCCGCCTAGGCAAGACTTAGGCATTAAAGTTTATTAAAACTGGAAAAATTATCTCTTTGTATTGTTTGGCTAATTACAAATCAGAATTCATAGTCTAAACTGGTAAAAACACCTCTTCTGAAACTCGGTAATCAGAGTGTCCTGCTGTAGTATTCTTACTTAGACATTCTGACTTAGGTTTTGAAATTCAAAGACCTATTTGTGTTTGAGTCGTTCTAATTATGTGTATTAACTTGTGGAGGAATTCATGAGCCTCATATTTGCCTCTATATGTTTCCCTGTATTTGCAGTCCTAATTGTTTTGTTTGTCGTTTAGCATTTTGTCCTTTAAACCTAGGGGTTCTTCCTAATACCTACCCTTTAAGATAGTAGTCCTAACCTCCTCCAGGACTGATAAGATGGGACGGGTAATAGCACGCAATAGAATCTGTGACCAACACACGCTTTAATTGCCTTCACGGGGTGGGAAGGGTAGAATATGGATATGATGACCGGTGTGTTAATACCACGTATAGCCCCTCTTCGAGGAGTGATTTCCGGGTATTTCATTGATGTGATTCGTATTACTTTAAACCTAGGACATTTTCTCAAATGTTTACTTTTAATTTCTTTTCAAACTTTCAATAAAACTCCAAAACTTGTTTGATATCCCATCTTATGTGAGCCTTGCTTGTTATTTGTTTATTGTCCGAATTCACGAAACCATTTGGATGGGACCCACATATGTGGATCCTGAGGGGTTCCTAACACCTTCCCCTTGGGATAACTTCAAGCCATTACCCAATCTCTAGTAATGCAAACTAGTTCATGAGTTAACTACTCAAGGTGCCCTCACGCACCATAAAAATCGTTAGGTGGCGACTCTTCCTTTAAATTCTTCCTTCAAAAGGAGTTTTCCAAAATGTCAAGAACCCGATCTCCGCGCCTAAGTTTGGGGGGAGGGGGGAAGGGGGGCGACATGGCCTACTGGCGCGTTGTGGTGTCATGTGAGATTGTTGGTCATGTATGGGATGATTTGTGTATGAACAGTTCATACTGGGTGAGACGAGATTATTGGATCAGGGATCAGTGCGATAAGGTTATGAGGAATATATTAAAGGACAGCTACCCTTATTGGTTTGTAATGAGATGATGGTCTTAGTCAAGAGGAAGGATTCCATGTTTGGTTAACTCTACAACTGGTTAGAAATTTCTATACATCTCCTACGTTGTGGTGGTATCGCCAGCATTACAGCAATATGTGTGTGTATATATATATATATATATCATGAGGTGAATTGGGAGAATCAGATTCATGGAATTTTGGCTACTAAGGTTCAGGGAGTGTCATTGTGGTCAGATGATGAATTATGCAGTGCATGGTGCTAATTCATCAAGGGTATGCAGTCATGTTCTGGTATATTGTGTGGTAGTTGATATGTTGTTTATATATTGGAACTAGGCCTGGCAGGGAAATTTCAGGTGTTGGAACTGGATTCTAGGCTTATTGTGTGGATAAAAGAAGAAATCTTCAGATTTGATCAAGCTAGTGTACTCAACTGGGTTGTGGTGGCACGGGCAGGTGCACGAGGTGTTAAACAGTAATTTCAGATAACTCCAGAGCAGTTCTTAGCACGTTCGAGGACGATCTTCTGTTTGAGTGGGGGAGAACGTAACGACCCGACCGGTCATTTTCAGCTCTAGCGTGTCGTTCAGCGGTTTGAAGTCATGAGCAGCTCCACTTCACGTATTATGACCCGTAGGCGTCGGAGTTGAATTTCGGGAAGTTCTAAATCAAATTGGAAAGAAAATTCTCATTACAAAATCCTTAAGTTGGACAAATTGAATAAGATAAGGATTCTGAGTAAACATCCTCCGAATCAGGATTTGAAGGTTCCAGCAGGTTTGTATGATGATTTTAGACTTGGGCATATGTCCGGATCGAATTTTGGATAAACCGGGAGCGTTTCGGCGTATATTGTGGAAGTCAACACTTTGAAGAAATTTCCAAAGTTTGGCTTAAAGCGCATTTCAGTGTTATTGATGTCTGTTTGAGATTCTGAGTCTGGGACTAGCTTCGTATGGTGATTCTGGAGTTGGGAGCGCGATTGGAAGTGAATTCGGATGTCCGTAGGTCATTTTGAAGCTATTTGGCTAAAGATAAGAATTTGAAGGTTTTTGAGAAATCCGACCGGAAGTGGAAAATTTGATTTCGGGGTCGGAATGTGATTCCGGAAGTTGGATCAGGTCCGTAATGTCAAATATGACTTGTGTGCAAAATTTGGGGTCAATCGGACGTGATTTGATGGGTTTCGGAATCGGATGTGGAAGTTTGAAATTTCAAGTTCTTGAAGTTTGAATTTTAGTGCGATCCGTGGTTTCGATGTTGTTTGATGTGAATTGAGGCCTCGAGCAAGTCCACATTATGTTTTGGAACAGGTTGGTGTAATTGGACTGGGTCCCGGGGGCCTCGTGTGGATTTCGGGTGGTTAACATATCAAGTTTTGAGTTTGAAGAAGTGCTGAGATTGATGTTATCTGGTGTGACCGCACCTGCGAGGATTTGGCCGCAGGTACGGAGCAGCAGGTGCGGCTTTGGCATCGCAGGTACGAGATTTGGTGGCTTGGCTGGGAGCGCAGGTGCGATGTAATTTCCGCACCTGCGAAGGCGCAGATGCGGACAATGGGGCGCAGGTGCGAGTTTTGGCTGGAGTTGAGGAAGTTGCTGGTGCGGGAGTTTGGGCGCACCTGCGGGAGCGCAGGTGTGAAGATTTGGATCGCAGGTGTGAAAATAGGCCTGGGCAGAATGTTTTAAAACCGAGATTCTTGGCTCATTTTCTCCCATTTTTCTTTGGTTTGGACGACTTTGAGGAGCTTCAAGAGGGATTTTCATCATGCATTATAAGGTAAGTAATTTCTTCATGTTTTTAAGTTAAATACAAGGTTTATGCATGGAAATTAGTAGAAAATTTGGGTTTTTGGGGGGGAAAACCTAGAAATTTTAATTTGGATTTTTACCATGAATTGAGCATGAATATTTGAGTAAAATGATATATTGGAGTTAGTAAAGCTATGGGTAGAGTTTATCTTCGAGAAATTTCGGAATTCGGGCTTGTGGGCCCGAGGGCATTTTGGTCAATTCCTTGAGCAGAGATAGGAGTTTATATAATTTGAATTGTTGCAAATATTAGAGTGAATTTTCATTGCCTTGCCCGTTATTTGGTTAGTTTTGGGGCGTTGTGCATCAATTGGAGTCGTCGAGAGGGCTTGGAAGCCGGTTATGGGATTTCGAAGCGAGGTAAGTCTCCTTTCTAACTTTGTGAGGGGGAATTGTCCCCCTAGGTGAACTAATTAAATATGTGCTGCTATCTGCGGGGGATACGTACACACGAGGTGACGAAAGTCCGTGCGTAGCTACTATTATGCCATGTCCGGGTAGTCTAGGACCCACTAGTATGATTTACTTGTCGTACTTGTGACCTTGCCAATAAAATATCATGTGATCCTGCAAATAATATTAGACTGATAATGCTATTGAATTGGTAATTTATTTCTTAAGAAGGCTGAGTATACCTTTCTTAATCATTTAGAAAGAGAATTGATCCATCCGTGGATAATTGTATTCCTGATAAGGTTATATTATTGAATATTATTAAACTTGGCAAATGAGTTTCATACAATGATTTAAATGCTATTTTTTGTGTTCCTTTAAGAAAAATTTTACCACTTTCCTGGGTAACTGCTTTCTTGATAAAAATGTTGACTTATTGTGTGAATATGTGTATCTATGGGTGCCTGAGTCGCATGTATGATTCGCGAACAGGATAACCCTGTATTTATGTCTAACCGCGTCGCATGATCGATTCGTGAGCGGGGCAGATAGATGCATCTATTGTTCGAGTCGTTCGACCCTCGGCAGTGCACAGTTTATTATGCTTGGTCCGCGTCGTTCGACCCTTGGCACTTTGTTTACGCATGATAATTGCTGCGTATTTCCTGTGATTTATACATGTTTATCAACCTAAGAAAATTCTTAATTTCCAGTTAAAAAAAAGAAGAATTGATGTGTAAATTGTGAAATAAGTCTGATGTTTCTTATCCCTGATTATTTATTTAAAATTGTCAACTGAAATGACGAAGATTTAAAGTGTTAAATGTGGAAGAAGTTGATATTATTTATTCCTGATTTTAATAAGTTGCCTATGACATTCATGCTTAGTGCCTCACTTGATTATACTAAATTGACCTCTAACAAGGTTCAAATCGACCTCTCGTCACTACCTCTCTAAGGTTAGGTGGGATACTTACTGAGTACACGTTTTCGTACTCATGCTATATTTGTTGTGCATTTATTGCACATGTACTTTCATAGCGATGTGGTTGGTTTGGAGACTTAGGAGAGCTGCATCACCCGGAGGCGATCCGCAGCAGACAGAGTCTCCCTCATATTGTATTTATTTTCATTTTAATTCCTTGTCCAATTCGTATTTCGGACAAGCTTTGTAGTATTTGTGAAATTCTTAGAATTTGCTCATGCACTTGTGACACCGGGTTCTGGGATGTGCATGGGATGTATTTTGTAAGAATGGAATATTAAACTGTCGTATTTACCTAACGGATTTTTGTTTAGTTATTACGTAATAAGTTAAAGGTAATGATTTCAAAAATGTTAAAACAAGAATTTATTTCAACTAATTGATGATTGGCTTGCCTGACGATGGTGTCCGGCGCCATCACGACCTTAATAGATTTTGGGTCGTGACACAAAATCCAGATTTTAATGTAAAAACCTATTTTTTTTTAGAATGCCGCGATTTACCTTTAAATATTTAAATTGTTTATTTCGCCTCTAATGGATTGCGAAATGTATAGGCATGGATTTTCTATTCAAAAGGGCTTTCCTTTAAACTTAAAAAATGTTCGTTTAAGTATTACGAATTTGCATTTACAGACTCATGAACTCTCCTGTATAATACCCAATATATGAATAATGAACTGGATCAGCGTGTATTCTGAAATTAGCAAAACCATTTAGCCCAATGTTATAACCTAATTGAATAATATTGTCCCATTCTGTTTACTGAATGCTTTGGCTGATATTTTAAAACTAAAAATATAGTGATCCGTTTTCTTTGCCCTGTTATAATCCCTTCATTTCTAGCATGTTGTTAGTTGAGTTTTATAGCTTTACTCTTCTTGAAAAAAATAGGCTAAACTAGGATTTGGCCTAAGGGTTAATTGATCAATTTGGGCTAAATTCCGCCATAGCCCAATCTCATAATTTTAACTTAGGGATTACTTTAGACATAGTGAAAGCCTTTTAGATAGTGATTACCTTAAACTTAGATAATAATTTAAGCATCAAAGTATACGTTTTACGTAACTTTGAATGAAACTAATTAAAAATATATTTTCTCAATTTGTGTATACGTTTACGTAACACAAATAAATAAAAAACTAAAACGAACACTCATAGAGAAACTCTTAGGAACAAATTTCTTAAAAATTATCGGATTGCGTACACGCCCGCGTGATGTGATTTCGGTCTCTTTTTTACAACAAAACAAATACGCGCTTGCGTTACTTTAGTTATCTATTCAGTGTCGAAAATTATGTACACGTCCGCGTGACATGATTTTTGACACATCTCAATCTCAACGTGTTTTACGCATACGTGACCCGTCTCAAAATAACTCTCTAAATACTAGTGAATAATCAAAGTGGTAAGAAATGTAAAAATGCAAATAGGTATAAAAGCAGTAATTAGACAATTTAGGCCAAGTTTAATCATTAAGCGACCGTGCTAGAACCATGGAACTCGGGAGTGCCTAACACCTTCTCCCGGGTTAACAGAATTCCTTAGCCGGATTTCTGGTTCACAGACAATTTAAACAGAGTCAAAATTCCTCGGTTTTTTTTTTGGGATTTCTAATGAATAAATGGTGCCCCGGAACACCGTAAAAAATCCGGGTGGCGACTCTGAAAAAATAAATCCTAAAAATAGAATAATATCACTTAAAGTAGAAAAACTCCCTTATTACCCTTACCGGGCGAAAAAGGAGGTGTGACAGCACTATGCCTCAAGTTTGTTGTAGTCATCTATAAAACTACCTTTAGTTTCTGAAGAACCAAATTCTTAGCCCTTTTCAATTTGAATCTACTCACATTCAACTTCAAATCATGTTCAAGCTCACCTCTCATATCTTTAATCATGTATTTAGGGTTATTTTGGCATTACTCTTAAAATACTGAGCTAATGCGACATAATCAGCTCTAGGATTCTTAAAGGCATCCTCACATGTGTGTATATCTTTCCAAGTTTTAATCTTGAACCCACCAGTTTTATCTTCTGAAGTTAGACGCCTAAAGGGACACTCTTCTTGACAACCCCACCTTGTTCTTTTTTTTCACATTTAATCAACTCCAAAGCCTTTTTGTCAGCTAAAGCATAGAAATTTACAGCCTGCTTGCCTTCATTCATGTCTTTAAATGACATACCTAGCTAGACGAGAAGAGGAAGGGGTAATTTGGTTGGGTGGACTAGTTTAAGAGGTGGGTTTTTTTTGGGTAACAGATCGGATACGGGTAGGATTAATGGGTATGGTTAGGTATTAAAATAAAATGTTAGTGGTATATTATGTCCCACATGTCGAATTCTGGGTGGATGACTTATCCACAGTGGCAGTCGTTCAAATTTAAGGGGGTATTTGGGCCAAGAGTGTAATGGCAAAGTTGGGGATGGGCCAAACTTCTAACGGAGGTTGTTTGTAGACCTTTTCGTAAAACTCAGGGGGGTATTTGGACCTTTTCCAGGAGCTAAAGTGTAGCTCTTGTTTGTCTTTTTGGACTCTGTAAATTGAAATAGAAATCATATTTTTGGTTTAGTTGCACATATGTAATATTCAAGTGGAGAAGGAACGTGTTTGGTATGGATTACAATAATGGTTGGGTAATTAAAATTGGGGGTGGATTATTTGTTTGTAAGCTTTCCACGTGACTCTCCGTCTAAATTAAGGGCATATCAGTGTAATAGTATAACGGTAATGCTATAATTAAACGGATAGTAAAACGGAGGATAAATTTAAAATATTTGAATAGTACAGGGATATATTTGACCCATTTTCGGTTTTATTATATACTTTTCTGTACTGAGCTGACTATTCTTCTGTAGGTTTCTACTGGACCGAACGGTCCCTTTTACTGATCTTTCCAACACAACTGATGATCATCCTACAGTGCATCCGGCTATAAAGAGACGACGTGATGAGGATGATCCTGTTCTCGTTTATGTTGTCTTTCACGTTCCCACTGTTTTAAACACATAATATGAAGATGCTGCAAAGATTCTTTGTGGCATTCCTAATTACAGGGTTCATCAACCCATATCTCAAAATTGCAAATAGGTTCATCGGGAACCCTATAAAACTTGTTCATACAGTGCCAGTAGCGGCATCCAACTTCACCATTATCCCAACAGCTATTCATCATGCATTTCTTGCCGCACTCGCGCCTTGGTACATAAACACGTTCAGCCATTTGTTAAAGCGTAAAAAAAACCTTGCTTTTATGTAAAGTTTTTCTATTGGTTATTGTTGAACGCAGAAAATAACTAGAATGAGCCCGTTATTTATAGGAAAGGCCACACGCATAACATAGTATTTAATCGCGCTATATATATACACATAACGTAGTATATAACCGCGTTATTCTTTGCGTGTTAAAGATTCCGTCGGATACAAAAAACAACTTTTTCTCAGACGGAAAGCTTTTTCAGTTCGACAAGACAACACACATAACGTAGTATTTAACCGCGATATATATACACATAACGTAGTATATAACCGTGGTATGCTTTGCGTGTTAAAGATTATGTCGGATACAAAACAACTTTTTCTCAGACGGATGGCTTTTTCAGTTCGACAACACACATAACATAGTATTTAACCGCGTTATATATATACACATAACGTAGTATATAACCGCGTTATACTTTGCGTGTTATGGTTGTTGTGCTTTTTTCTCTTGAAGTATTGTGTTATGAAATTTCAATGTTCATATTGGTCTTCTTTACTATTATTTCTTTTAGTTATCATTTAAAAAATCGAAATGGAAGAGTTCAAATAATAATTAACAAACATACTTTTATTTGATACATCTCGCAACATAAACAAAACAACTACTTATTACAATATAAACTCATTGATAGTTGGGCACATTTGAAGAACACCCACCACGAGCTTGATTACCATCGCCACCCAAACCAGCCGAAGGACATTTCCGACGGTCGTGTCCTATTTTAAAGCATATACCACATTTGCGCGCATAAATGGTATCACTAACATCCATTTGGTTCCGTATATGCGTTCTCTTCAGTACCTGTATTCAACGCAAATAGGATTTGTTACACACCATTTTAAATGGTTCTGGCGGCCAATAATGCTCCGCACCCATTGGCTGCAACTGCCCACTATAGGTGTTTAAGTAAGCAGCAACACTATATTGTCGATCAACGTAGTTGGTTGACCCTAAACCAACATGTTGAAAGCACTTGATGGCATGTGAGAAAGGCATGTGGTAGATGGACCATTTCCCACAAGAGCATAACCTTGTAGATTCATTTATGGTATGTAGATTATTCCCCCGGTTTTGATGGATAGCGGTGCGAACTTCAAAAATATTTCTTTCGTTATCATACTGCAAAAATGAATGTCAATGTGCTCGCCGACTGTATTTCCCAAATCTCTTCATGGGCAGTGGCATAAAGTCAACACCCCTTTCCATCAATGACATTGCAGCTACAGACCTTTCAACAAACCTCTCCGCCATCTGCTTGAACGACCTCCGAACCATGGCAATGACAGGCAATCCTCTTGCCGAATTAAATAACCTGTTGAAAGACTCTGACATATTTGTAGTCCGAATTCCCCCATCTTCTGCCACAATCCGCATGAAAATTCCACTTTTTAGGGTGATGTCGCAGTAACCAACGATAGGTTGCCTCATTTTCCTGCCTGATTGATTCAATGTGCCTCCAGATTTTATGTTGTTGGTGGTCTGTTGCTTCCATCCACCTCAAATCATGCAGATCCTTGTTGGGATATGCCTTCTGGAAATTGGCCTTAAAGTGCCTCACACGGTAATGGTGGTAGGCATAAGGTTCTTTCCATGTAGGCAAATTCTCCACAGAACTTAAGATACCACCGTGCCGATCAGACATTAGACAAATACTGGAACGTTGTTTGACAACGTGCTCTTTCAAATGGGTCAAAAACAGCGTCCACGTCTCTTGGCTTTCATTGGCACAAACAGCAAAATCTAGAGGAAATATATGTCCATTAGCATCTACTGCAATGGCTATCAACAGCTTGATATCGTACTTTCCATAGGCATGAGTGTCGTCTATGGATATTTTGGGACGACAATCGGAAAAACCATCAATTTCTAGTTTAAATGCCCAGAACACGTCATTGAATATATATTCTGGTTTTCTCGGACTCCGCTCAAGCTTTCATTCAACAACCGTCCCGGGGTTAAAGTGCTGAAGTGCGGCCATGTACTTTGGTAGAGCTGCAAATGACTTATCCCAGTTACCATAAATAATTTCAAACACACATTTGCGCCCGAGAAATGTCTTTCTTTTGGTAATGGTATGGCCATATTCCTGGTGGACTGATGTAATGCAGTGTTTGATTTTATACCTTATGGACGCTTTGAGGTGTGGATTAAGGGCAAGAGAAATCAAGTCAATATCCAAGTTGAAGTGATTCCTGTCACACCTCCTTTCTCACCTACCCCCGAATTAATGAAGGGGTGATTAGGGAGTTTTTCCACCTTAAGTGACATTATTCGGATTTGGGATTTACTTATTTCAGAGTCGCCACCCGGTTTTTTACGATGTTCCGGGACACCGTGTTATTTAAAAATCCGAAACCCAGGAAATTTTGACTCTGTTTTAATTTGTCTACGACCAGAAATCCGAGTAAGGAATTCTGTTAACCCGGGAGAAGGTGTTAGGAATTCCCGAGTTCCGTGGTTCTAGCACGGTCGCTTAACTATTAATATTTGGCCTAATTATCTAATGATTTACATATTTTAAACCTATTGTGCTTTTAGCCTTTTTCATTTTTTGGCCGCTTTTATGGATTTATCTTGAAACAAGTCACGATGGCGTGAACTTGTTTGTTTTTGGACACATTATAACTGCGCCACATGAAATGCACCCGCAATTACAACATGTGATTTTTATTAAAATTTTGAACTTGAAGAGGGGGACATGAGTTGTCGCACCCGAGTGTAGATTACGTAGTCAAGACTATGGTCATGACAGTTTTAAAGTGCCTATTTGAGGCGATGTTTGATTATTCTTCAGGTTTTTCTATTTGAAATAAAATTTTTAGTTTTAAAATCAATTAGGACGTTTATGGATTTATCTTGGACAAGTTACGATGGTGTACACTTGCTGTTTTTTTAACACATGGCAATCATGTCACATGAGATGCACCCGTGGTTGCTGTATGCGTTTTATTAGTTGTTTGGAGTGAGGGTCGGGGGCATGACTTGCCACTCCCGAATGTAGGTTAAGGTAATTTGAGGTAATACTCGATTTTTGTCCAATTTCAAACTAAAAGTATTCATTCTACCTAAGAATTGACTACAATAATGTCCAATAGCCTAAAGATAACATGTTTCGGGCTATGGCCATATTTTAGCCCCAAATTATTTCAACTCTTTTGGCCAATCCTAATTGTGTCTAATTAACAAGAAGGGATACGTATAGTTTGAACTAACATCACTAGGGATAAGCATAGTAGGAACGTTTGCACAAAATATAACCGGAATCTGCGTTTTAGTGTTATTTTCAGTCATCATTTTTTGAAAAAAATTACACTCATATACATTCAAAGATTTGCCAAATTGTGTACAAGTAAATCACAAGATTTTCAAGGATGCAGATTGTCAAAAGTGAATACTTGGTGTTTGAAGTTTTTAGCCTAGGCCTAATCTATAGTTTCTCTTTTATCAGTCTGAATATGAGCATGTGTCACTGGAATTGAAATTCTTTTGTAAAGAATATGTTGCATACGTTGATTTCAGAGAATTTACTAGGTGCGAAATGACTTATGCATGATTAACTCTACCTTACATTGATGGTAACTATAATCGTGATAGCTATTTTTCAAATCGGCGTGTTTATAAAAATCATATACATGCCATCTTAGATATACACTCAACTTCCTACTATTGTCATGCTACTTTAGAGACAGGGATTGGATTATAAATTCACTAATAAAAACAGCCTACTTTTCAGAGAAAAAAAAAAACAAACACGAATAGTAAGCAGAATTTAAATATATACAGTCCAGCCTTTAATTACAATGTTTCTGAAATGAATATAGTTAATTACAACGTCGACTGCTACTGTCAACATGTATTTTTCGAAAGACAGAAAAATTTAAAATGACAAGTCCAACTAAATTATCTGTCTTGAATCCTTTCAAAGCCATGCGTTCAAGCTTTCATTTGTAATCTGTAGAAAACCTCAATTAGATGAGTGTGTTATGCACCCATGGGACTAAACAGGACTATGATACGAAGCCGAGTTTAAATCGGATGATGCTTATACTAAGCTAAAAAAAACAGAACTACTCGTGTATTCTTTAATGCGGATTATAAGTCCAAAATCTACTATTTGGGTAGTAGTAATCAATAGATTTTCAAATATTTATAGGACGAATCATATCATGAAGGAGGTTGGGCTCATCCTTTATGATGTTTTTACACCACTTTTACCAGAACAGGTTCTGGCCTCTTATAGGTCGAATCTGACCATAAAAGAGGGGCCAGATTCATCTTTATAGAGGTCTGATTCGACTTATAATTGTGCCATAGCTTTAATTTTTTAGGCATTTTTAGAGTATGAATCTGACCACTTGAAGGGTTCAGATTCAATGTTCTACAGCCTTCGTCGATTATTCACTTTGTACCTTTAAGGGTGATAGCCTACTGTTTAAGCACTTAATATGGGGTGAATTTGACTATCAACAAGTCAAATTCGTCTACCCTAGTGCTGATACTAACATAATTCTAAACTATATAGGAACTTTGATTATTTAGGCATTTTTAGAGAATGAATCTGGACATTTTAAGAGTCCAGATTCCTTATTCTAAGGCCCTTTTCGATTACCTATTATATACCCTTAAGAGGGTGATTTTCAGCAACTAAGCTATTGTTTATGCACTACTATGGGATGAATTTCGCAATTACAAGGTCGAATTCATCTACCCTAGTGCAAATTATCTTAATAATAGACTAAAGCAAACACAAAACCAACATCTAACTTATTTTAACTGCACAAACTCAAAGCATTCTAAAATCAATAAGACTTAATCACAAGTAAACATAATCATTCCAAGGATTCAGGTATTTCATAGACAACACTCATTCAGATTCATTTACCAGCATATTAACCAATCTCATTTTAGATTTTTCATACCAAAAACAAAGGAAAATGAGATTCAGCTAGAGGAGAAGGATTTAAACAACAAAGAAAAAGAACAAAAATTCAGATTTGATTATATCAATAAAGTTAAGCTGTTACATACCTTGTTTGAAGAGGAAAATCCTGACCAAATAAAGGTCAAGCCAAGAGAAAATTCAGCTATAAGAGAGAGAGTAATGAGGCAGCAAACAAACAGCAACCTCAAACAAACACAGCTCCCAAAATCAACCCAGATGAGTTTGAAAAATCAGAAACTAAAGGAGAAACAAGTCTGACCAAGTAGATTCTTGATGAACTTTCGAAGAGAAATCAGATTTTTGTTCTCCTAATATCTTTTGAAATCTTCTCATGAATAGGAAACTACCCTCAATTTTTTGTGTTTTCCAAAATGTTTTTAGTAGCTAACTCAATGTAAAAGAGGGTCAAACAGAATGTCCCAAAAAAAAAGATCCCCTTCTAATGTGGAAAATGGGTGTATTTATATGGGACTTGGGGATGGGATATATCTAGCATATTCCCTGTCTAATGAGCTGATATAGTGCATACGGCAGCTGTCACCCTTATCCTTTGGGACAGCTTCCCCTATTCCAGAAATTTCCAGCCATTATAATGACCCTAATACCCTTNAGCTCAGTTTAGTTAACTAATGGTTATCCTCAACTAGAATTAGGTTAGTTAGTTAAAGGTTAGATGATTGATGAAAATTAGTTATGTTATAGGCTTGGTTATTTATCCTACACTATGGTTTATTTCAGTTTTCAACTTAAGTCTAAATGGGATCAACTTTCCTTTAAGTACCCAAAAATCATGATTCTACTAACTAACCCATAGTCATTTGGTCAATTAGCTTAGGTAAACAAAAATCAGAATTTACTTTCAACCAAGCAAAAGAAATGGTGAAACTCTAATTAATGGTAGTTAATTTTAGCTATTTATGCAATTAGACATGCAATCATCAGGTAACAAACCTTATGGTAACACTTTGAGACGGTGTTTTACTTTGATAATTAAGGAGAGGCAGTCAATCATAAGAGAGAAAATCAAAAGAACGAATCAAACAACGTGTGATTAGGAAAGGCGAGTTCATGGAATCTTTCAAGAATTTCACACATAAAATATACCTATTCCAACAAGTTCAGATTCGATCGGCTAGGGAAAATTAAGCATGACTAATATAACATATATTCATCGCTTGAACTAATATTAAGACCTATGCTAAGTTACTCAACTACCTAAGAGTGGTTCAATTGGTCTAAACATAATCAATTAACGGGTCAATGAAAGAGAAGCACACACACACATGATTACTAAAAAAACCTAGATTAATCACAAAGAAACATGACTAAACAGGCACGAGTAGTAATAGAACAAAAACGAAAACTAGCCTAAAACAGTGGTGATTATACAACCATATTCATAATTTCATTAAAAACGAGATAACAAATAATAACAAAGGAAGAAGAAAACAGAAGAAGAAAAAAAGGTGGAGAAAATACCCATTTGATGGGTTTGGCCGGAAAAAAGGAAGTTGTCGGACCTTGGTGGGGTTTGAATGGAATCAAACCTACGTGAATCACTTGCTCTTGTGGAGAGAAAGTGACTCACATAAGTCTGAGCCATTGATTCTCTTTCAATCGATGGGGGGTGAACTCTAGGGTTTCAGTGTTTTTTCATATCTAAAATTGCTCTATTTCGGGTGAGTTTTTGGCGAAACCGATGGTGGGGTGGGGTTGAGGATGAAGAGGGGATCATCTGGTAAGAATTTGATGGTATTTGGTTGAGCTCCGGTGGCCGGAAGGCGGTGGGATCCTGGGGCGGCTAGGGTTTCTTTAGAGAGAAGAGAGAGAGAGAGAGACGGACGAAGGGGAGGGGGGTTAGACTTTCTAAGTGAATGGGGGGTAGGGTATAGTTTGGACATTTATATAGTTAGGTATTGGGTAGTTCTCTGCCGTTGGATCTGGAAAGATCAACGGCTGAGATTTAGCACCTCTTAAACGGTGTCGTTTTGGGTACTGGGTTTGGGCAGGCCGGGTAAGGGGTTTGGGCTGGAGTGTATTGTGTATAGAGAAGGGGTTTGGGCCTGGGTAGTTTTGGCCCAGGTTTGATTTCAATCCCCTTTAATTAACTAAACCAATTAAATTAATTAAATTCAAATCTAATTTAATCCAAGGAATGTAGTAATTAACTTAAACCTTATTTATTTACAGATTAATCAAGAATAACACGACCAATTCTATATGCCTAATTAAATCCATGATTTATCGAATAAAAGATGATTAGTTTTTAATAATTAATTATTAAAATTACATTACGTAAAGTAAGCATCATTCGTCTATTATTTAGTTAACTATAACTTTATAATTCCTTGATAATAATGATGTGCCTAATTTTCGCAAGTTTAAATAATTTTAAAGGATGAATTACGAATATGCAATGCAAAAAAAATTCACAATTAACACTAAAATTCAACAAAAAATCTGTGAAATTAATTTATTTTATCGAATTTTGTAGGAGTATATGGTGGGTAAAAAATCACATGCTCACAGCTGCCCCTCTTTGCTCGGAAACATGAAGAGTTTTCGGGCAAAGACAAAGTAAGCGGCGATAAACGACTTTTACTTATTCATATGTTCCATTGTGAAGCATTTTTTAAAAGTTTGACCGAACTCTGCTTCAAGGTTGCCTACATATCCTTGGCTATAAAGGAACCAGGTCAGTGTAATTCTGGAAGTTTTGGTAGCTGGGACTACCGAGTAAACTGCGGTTTCACTACGGTTGCTGTTGTTACTGCTGCGGATCTCCTTATCACACCTAAGTACAAAATGGGGGACTAACTAAAACCTATCAGCTGCTAAATTACAAGATTCCTATCTAGGACCTGGTCTTGAGCCTTGATCTTTTGCCGATTCTGACCTGGATCCTGATGCTTGTTAGTTGCAAATGCTGGTTTTGTCTTATCGTTCCTCAGATCGAAACAGGACATACTAGACGGATGACTTCAATCTCGTCCTGAATAGTCCACATCCTCTCCATTTATGCACTTTTGGATTCGATCTTCTCTTTCTTCTTTTTTGTTTTGTTGTTTTGGATCGAGACTTCTTCTTTTAGTCGTCTCGAGTTCCAATGTTCTAGAAACGTACTCTGCAAAAAATCAAGACAATCGAACAAAATTTTCTACCCCAGTTTTTACTAGGAAACTTTCGTGAGTTATTGTAATAAAATCTATGCTATTTTATTATTAAAAGTAATAAAAGGCCGGGAACTGTGTACCCGGAGTGAATGCCGACTAAGGGGTGGATACTCTATGCCTAAAAGGTGAAATCAACTAGGGATTGGAGACCCTATGTTGGAAAAGATCGACAGGCTATGATGTCGTCAAGAAAAGATCGCCAGGTTATGCTGGTGTCCGGGTAAGGATCAACAGGTTATGATGTTGTCAGAAATAGAGATTACTGGGTTATGCCAGTGTCTGGAGATGATTAGAATGTTGTGTTGTTGTTAGAAATAGAGATTACTGGGTTATGCCAGTGTCTGGAGATGATCAACAGGTTATGCTGTTGTCAGAAAGATCATCAGGTTATGCCGGTGTCCGGAAAGGTCAACAGGTTATGTTGTTGCCTGGGGAAAAGGGAGCGATCAACAGGTTATGTTGTTGTCAGAAAGATCACCAGGTTATGCCGGTGTCTGGAAAGGTCAACAGGTTATGCTGTTGCCTGGGGAAAAGCGAGTGATCAATAGGTTATGCTGTTGTCAGAAAGATCACCGGGTTATGCCGGTGTCTAGAAAGGTCAACAGGTTATGTTGTTGCCTGGGGAAAAGGGAGCGATCAACAGGTTATGTTGTTGTCAGAAAGATCACCAGGTTATGCCGGTGTCTGGAAAGGTCAACAGGTTATGTTGTTTCCTGGGGAAAAAGGGAGTGATCAACAAGTTATGTTGTTGTCAGAAAGATCACCAAGTTATGCCGGTGTGTGGAAAGGTCAATATGTTATGGTGTTGCCTGGAATAAAGATCACTGGGTTATGCCAGTGTCTGAGGATGATCAACAGGTTATGCTGTCGTCAGGAAGATCACCAGGTTATGCCGGTGTCTGGAAAGGTCAACATGTTATGGTGTTGCCTGGAATAAAGATCACTGGGTTATGCCAGGGTCTGAGGATGATCAACAGGTTATGCTGTCGTCAGGAAGATCACCAAATTATGCCGGTGTCTGAAAAGGTCAACAGGTTATGATGTTGCCTAGGGAAAAGAGATCACTGGGTTATGCCAGTGTCAGTATATGATCAACAGGTTATGTTGTTGTCAGAAAGATCACCAGGTTATGTCGGTGTCTGCTTGGGAGTGGGACCCTATGTTGGCATCAACTGAGGACTGGGATATCCTTGGTTGGAAAAGGTTTGGCTAGGGATTAGGGACCCTATACTACTTTAGGGTTGCATCATTTCAACTTCATTTCTTCTTTTTCTTTTTTTTTCTTTTTTTCTCTTTTTATTTATGTTATTTTATTTTATTTTATTTATTTATTCTCTTTTCATGCATGCGGGAAAGTATTTTTAGGAGGAAACTTCCCTTTTTTGGAGTCAATGCTGCAGAGCTCCTTCTAACCCTTGCGCAATTTCTTTTGGTTGCACATGCTTGTTGTACGATTGCTTACGAGTTGCACCTGTTTCAGCTTTTCAAATAAAGAACAATTCGTTAGTTTGAAACGGTGGTTGGTTTTGCAGCCTTGATTTTCAACTTCTTGATGTCAGTTCTTTTGATGAAGATCTCAACCACTTGCTTGCTTGTTTGCTTGCTGGGGATTGGGTTTCATCTCTAATCCCGGAGGCCTTGGCTTTCCAGATTTCACCATGGCGATCGGTCTGTGGGACCCAACATTTTATTTTGCCTTTGTAGGCTTTTCACTTGCTTTTTCTTTTGGATTTTCAGAGTATTGGGGAGGAGTTTTGGCCCCTCAAATTCTGCTGCGACGGTTAGTCGTGTGGGACTTAACCTTTCCAACTTTATTTCGCCTTTATTGGCTTTTCATTTCTGACTTTTCTTCCAACTGGAACTTTAGGTAATTTGGAATATTTCGGCTTTTCAAACCTTGTCAAGATGATTAGCCATGCGGGGCTCAACCTTTCAACTTCAATCGCCTTTATAGGCACTTCAATTTGATTCCCTCCTTTCACGGCTTTGAGTTTGAAGTATCGACCGCTTCGGCCAGTCGGGATCGACTCGATGACCCTAATGAGGATGGGTGCCTTTTGCATATTAGCCTGTGTCAAATGAGAGCCCTGTAAATCAGTCTTGCCATCCTTTCTTTGCCTTAGTTTCGGCATAGAGTTAGACCGACAGGGATTCAAAGAAAAATAAATGACAGAATGGACAATGAATTTAAACAAAAAGTATCCCAGGCGGGGGAAAGGAAAGAAGGACTTATCTGGAGTGCATGCGGACTTCAATGATCATGACATGCCTTTTGGACTGGATGTCTGATCCGTGTAAAACGTCCGGCTCTCAAAAATTCATCACAACTATTACCCCGAGATCAAGAAACCTTGCCCCAGACTACATCCATATCAATGATCCATTATCCTTTTCGATTAGTGGCGCCCTTTACAGGTTTTCACCGACTAACCTCTCTCATTTCTCTTCTTACCGTTGTATTGTAATGCTCTTTGCGAGTTTTTACTAACAAGACTCTCATTTTCAATTTCTCTACTCACCGTCGCCTTAGAGTGCTCGTGTGGGTTTTCACCGATAAGACTCTCTTATTTTAATTTTTCTCATTGCTTGTATCAGCTCCGAACAACTGTATCCTCCAATTTTGGACATCTTTGCCGATTGATCGGAAGGACTTGAACAGGGTTTTGGCACAAAGAAATTGTATTCAATTACAACTTTGGAACCCCTTCGATGACACATTGCCAAATCTTAACACTTGCCCCAGCTTAAACTCTTGGGGAGATGTGGATCTTTATTTTGGTGTGACTGAACCCCAGGGAGAGACTGCCTACGTATCCTTTCGGAATCAAGTCGAACGTAGTTCAGGAAGACTTTTGTCATTGTTTTTTTTTTTTTTTTTTGAGTAAGAAACTTCGGGTTCCAAAGAGGGTAATCAAAGAAGAGTAACCGGCTCAAAGGGTTTGCAAAAGGGTTAATGCTATTTGGGTAGCGAGAATGAGGGCCTTCGTCATCCCAAGCGGAGAACACTTGCAGATATATAGAGGATCAAACATAGTACCTTTTGACGACATCTGCATTGACAGCCATTTCGTGGTCATTTCCTTTGATGTCTCCCAAGTATAACGCTCCTTTTGGTAGCAATTTCCTTATGATGT